>JAPYYX010001217.1:0-62978 GCA_030522605.1 Cremastinae sp. B BG-2022a | reverse complement strand
CAAACTCGGAGAAAAAGAGTAGCGGTAGCTCGAGAGCGTACAGTTGACGTTCCGTAAATGTACTTGCCTCGAGTCTCTACCGCGACTCTTGATTACTCGACTCGAGTGTCAATTATACAGGTGAAATAATATAATTTTATAAAATTAATCATATCTTTATGACTGCAAATTATTCTGATATCCCTCGTCTCCAATGAAACCTGAATAAATCAAGTATCGAATATCGTATTTCGCGAGAAACTGAATCTCTCGGCTTTTGTACGAACATGCAATATCCTTGGTGCACTTCTTATCGTGAATAGGTTAGATTACTCTCTGGTAAGAGTACTTGGAGATTCGTGAGAGACGTTATTCGAGGATCGTTGACGTTTATGTTATATGCATCGACCCCTTTATAAATATAACGGTTGCGCTTGGATTCAACTTCCGAAATTGGAAAAGTTAATTGAGTTCTTAATTTCAGGAGGGAAAATCAAGGACGGTTCTTCGAATTTTATTCCGAATTAATTTAGTTTGGTCCATTAGAAATCAAAGGAGTTGGAGCAAATGAATTTATTGCCGGCCGTACATGCCGAATATTATTTATTATTCTATTCATTAATTGAAATTATGGTTTGACGGATACCATGAAAATTTTTTAAATTTTCTTAGGTAGAAATTTCGCTTTTCCGTTTGTGTTTCTTGTGTTTTTTACGACACTCTGTATACGCAAGGATGAAAAACTTGTGAGGATACTTGAAAAACGTGGGTATGAAAAACCGTATAAAAATTTGAAAAACCATATAAGAATTTGAACCACGAAAAATTTCGAAGATTTTTTGTAACGAGGTATTGTCATTGTTAAATTCTTTTTAATTATGGTAATTTCATTGATTGATTAGTCCACAATCCCTGTCAGCTGAACTTTAATTCAATCATTGATAACTTACATACGGATCATCAATTTAAAAAATTTTCAGAAATTTTCTTATCCGTAACGATTTTTGTTGTATATTCAGAGTATTTACGACACCCTGTGAACACAGAATGAAGAATAACCGTACGTTTGTGTGTGCGAAAAATCGTCGAAATTCGAGACGAGAGTACGATTCTCGCCAAGGGCTAAGAATCGTAAGAGACGATACTCGCGTTTAAGGTGTCAAACGAGAATTTACCAACGTCTCACCGAAATGGTTCTTCTACGAACGAGAACGAGAAATTCTTGGGCGTATGTTAGAGAATTTTCTGGCTCTCGGTTTTCCTCCTTTCGCGTTTTATATGAAAATTCCAGCGCCCGCGACATATACGCGATCGGAATCGCGTACGCGACTCTAATATACGAGAATAAAGTACATCCTCACATCCAAATCCAGATTAGATTTTGCTGTTATAATAAATCTGAAATAAGATGAAAAAAGAGAAACGATATTCGCGAGAAATAAACTGTCACTTCGGTTGATAAATGAAATGTAAAGTCGATAAAATCATCTCAATATATATTTTTTATTTAACAACGAAATGATATTCATAAAAAACAAACAATTATTCACTCTTGATTGTTAGAAGAAAAATTTAATAATTGTTCAGTTAAACTTTTGTTTAACTATTTTTATTAATTTTTTCGTTACAACATATGTCTTTTTCGTTATCACGTTCAAGTAATCGGGTTGAGCACTTTTTGAAATTCGCGAAACAGGAAGTGACATCGAGGGATAAATATTTATCGAGCTGGGTTATAATTTTTGGGAATAAATTCAGTTTGAAAATTGAAAATCAAATGCATGTACGGTTTGTTTTTGGTGAAGAAAAAAAAAGGAAATTCGGGCTCGGAGATATGAGATATAGTGTATTTTGTTAAAAGAGGGGACAGAGCATGAGCGAGCGAGTTTCCTGTAAATAACCCGATAAATTATTGTCGGTGGACAATGAGCGTCATAAATATCGTTTGCGTAGGAGCTCTCGCTGTGGTGGATCGCTGCATTCTCATAAACATATACTATTCCTCTATACGCCCTGGATTTACGTTCCCCTCACCCCCACCTGTTTATAAGTAAAAGCCACTCGTTCCGCATTCGAACCCGGCTTCGACGATCCCGCACATGAAACACTCTCCTCCCTGACATATTTTATCTCTTGGCAGAAGCACACGCACCCAAATAAAGAGGAATCAACGAAAAAGGCGCCAAAAGCGAGACCAAACTTTCACGACTTTTTTTCACGATCTCGTCCACTTTCGATTATTTTTTTTTTTTTGAGAACCATTTTTATGATTTTTCGCTGCGATTTGTCGACGTACGTACCAATATTTTACACTTTTCAAAGTGAAACTCCGTAAGGACGCTTTCGAATAAGATGAAACGCGCACATGATGAAACGTTTTCTTGACAAATATCGTCTTGCATATAACTGAAATATGTAGGGCGAAAAAATCAAATATGTTTTATATTTCGCGTATTTTTGAATACAAGGAATGTATTTATATCATACTAACTACTTTATTTGAAATTAGTGAATAATTTTTAACCGCATGACTTTTTCAACTGTAAATCAAAAATTGCTTTTTCGCACCATCGACGAAACGTTCATTATATTGTTTTCTCAGTTTGCTTAAAAGTACAAAATATCTCCTAAAGTTTTTCAAAAGCTGTAGAAATTCTACTAGTGTCAGAAACGAGTTCGTCCATTCGCGAAGACTTGAAAATTGAGGAGAAGACGAAAAAGTGGTTAAAACGAGAATGGCGAGCGTAACGAAACAGGGAAGAGAGCAAAGTTGTTTAATTCGTAACTCGTTCGAGAGAGAAAAACAAGAGGGGGGTGCGGGTGGGAGCTTTGAAATTCTTGTCGAGGAGCTTTCGCGATGGGGATAGCAAAAGTCGACTTCTGCTTGCACAAGGATAAAGAAAGAAAAGCGTATATATGAGAAACAACAAACGATAGAACAAGACGGAGAGAAATATATATCTGAAGAGAGAGAGAGAGAGGGAAATAAAAAGTGAGAAAAAAGTGAAAAACGTATTCGCGAGGATCACGTACTGTCGAAAATAGTCCGAGCCAAGTTGATCGCGAGCAAGCCCGCGGCTAGAGGAAAAGCAAGCAACTCTTCGAGAGTCCATCCGTCGAGTTCTCGCCAAACCGAGCTTCCTCTGCCTTCCATTTTCTTTCCTATTCCCTTTTCCTCCCTTTATCTCTTTCTATATCCTCATTCCTTCTCCCTCCGTGTCCTTTTAAGTTTGGGTGTGAGATGCTGAGAATTGGATTAACGCGATACGTTTTCTTGGCCGACGAATCTCTCGCCCTTTCTCTCTAGAAACCTCTAGCCCATTTCGCTTCCTCTCCTCTCTCCCTCACTGCGCTTCCAGCGGGCTTCTTCCTGAACTAAGTCTTCTCCAACTCTTTCGCGTATTCGTATACTCGGAGGAACATCACTCCTGAGAGCGTCAGGAACGCGAGAAACGTCAGATTCGAAGCTACTGGCTGCGCTACTCTCATTCTCTTCCTCTCCTTTGACTTTATCTCGTATTTTCTAGCTCCCTCGTTTTCTCTGCGGCGGAAAAGCTCAGCTTTACTTCTTGGCGCAAAACTCGAGCCTCAATCTCGACCCTACTCTCGCGTCAAACACCCGAAACGCCCGGCAGACTCGCTCTCTGCGCTCTATTTTTTTTTTCACTCTATTTACTGGGCTCGACCTCTCTCTCCAACTTTTCTCTCTCGTCTTATAAATAATTTCAATTTGATCAGGAGCAACATGAATAAATGAGTAATCGAATTAACGTGGCCACTAATTTATTTTCCTCAGATTCTAATTGTGAGATAAAAGAGTGAGTTTTAAAAGTATTTCTTTGATTTTGAAATGTTTCGCGGGGCAAAGTTGGAAAATGAATTTCTCCGATTTTTCGGTGGCAAGCGAAAATTGAAAAAAATTTTCTTCGATTTTTCACGAACGTGGAAGAATTTTAATTTCAGCGAGAAGGAATTCTCAAGCCAGGATTCGTTACACGACCCTCCCGCGACTATTTCTCAGCTCGCAAGACTCTCCTTGAATTATAAGACGCGTCCTCCTCGCCCGTGTTTACATTCGAGTACACGAGGAAAGTCTCGTGAAAACCGAAGACTGATGACACTTACGTTACGTACAGACGGACACGAAGTATTCTCGAATACGAAGAAGAAGCGAGAAGACTTTTCTCACACGAAAGCGTTTATTTCGCTGACATTTATCAGTCGACTTTTTCTTCTACTTTGTTTCTATTTCACTAGGAGTGAAAATCCGCTGAAACTGCGCATTTGTAGAAAAATAACGTCACTAAAAAAACTCAGAATATTTTATTAAAAATCATCAAACTCATTTTTTTAAATTTCGCATTTAAAAAAATCAACGAAAATTAATTTTTCAAAGTAAGAAATTGAAAATTTCCATTCAAAGATGAGAATTAAAAACATATTTTTATAGTAATATTTTTCAAGATCGAAAGAATTTTTTTATTCTTCTTTCGAAGCTCCTTAATTTCCAGCCTCTTGGCTTTTGGCAAGAATCCACATAATACGAGGGCGCGAACTCGGGCGTGAGGACCTTGTCTCGAAGAGTTATCAGTTTATCACGAATTTTCACTTGCAACAGGAAGAGAAGGACGAATATCGTTTGCTGGGACTCGAGGACGGGCGAAAATCCAACCTTCCCCCGGTTTTTCTTAGCGAACGGTCCACGTGGAGAGCCACGAAACGTCACGGCGAGTATTATGACCCTCCGTGGTAATGGGATTATCGGATGATCCTCTAAGCCCGTTTGGATGCAACTTCGCTCCGACCGTCCGGAATACGTATCTCCGAGCTTTTCTCTCCCTCTCTCTCTCTCTCTCATCTCTCTTTCTCTCCAGTTCCATCCTCATATACCACCTTCACATCGACCGAATTCCCGTCCCCATTTTTGACAGCCGTGAATTATTCAAGCTAAAGTTCCGAAACAAATTTAATCACCTTGTAAGCTATTTTTTTCATTTTAAAAAACAAAATATGCGAAATAAGGGATTGAAATTATGAGAAAAATATAATGAATCACAATTAGTGCAATAATCATTATGTCGAAAAATAAAATGACTTTGAAAAGAGCATCGCAAAAAAAACGAAAGATTTACATAGTTTTTTTGTATTTCCAGCGACAAAAATCGTAAAATATATATTTAAAGAAAAAAAATTATTTATAAAATTAGATATTTTTTAAATAATTTTTATACCTATTATTTTGTTATATATTGTTATTTAAAGTGACATTTATAAGCAAAAAAAATCCCGGACGAACGAATCTGGGAACGATGAGTGAATTATTTGACACGAAATTCCATCGAGGGAAGGAGAGTGGAGCTAGCCAGAGGGTAAAGGATCGGTGAAGAGAGAGGTGGAAGAGAGAAAGGTTTCGATCCGGAATATCACGTTTCCGGGATTGTGCACCGGGCATTCTGTACCGCGGTGCGCGTCGTCAAGAGTCAAGGATGAGAATAAATCCAGCGCGCTTCGCGTAGGAAAAACGTATACGCGGGTATCGCACTGTGTCCGCGTTGGAAATCGCTTGTTGCCGCTTGGTAACCAAACTTTTGCGATTTAACCTCGTGGAAATTCCTCTACTTTCCATTTTTCTCTTTATATTTTTATTTTTTCCCTCGTTGCTTTCTCTCTTTCTCCTGATCGCTCTCGCTTGTATGTGTACTTTTATTTTTACTTTTATTTTCTCTCCCGGTATTTCCTCTGTTTCGAAATGTTGGCAAAAAACGATCGGTGCTACGCAGCGATATCAACGAATGAGATTTTGGTCCATCGGATATTTACAAGCTGCATAAATAAAATGAAAATTGGTAGCGGTTGTAACGCGAATTCGTCGAAAAGCCCAGGAAAAGGGCGCAACTGGCGAAAAAATAGAAGAGTTTCGTGCAGGTGAAAAATCCAACTGTCTCCAAGGTATTGCCGTTCGCTCGGAAGCGAAACGTTTCCGAATTGCAATTATAACGCTCGCACACCTGAAACACAGATAAGCAAAAAAGTGAACCGGACGGAGTAATGCGATCAACGACGACAGAGTCAGCCAAATCGGTTTCGATTTTCCAAATTCTCTCCCCTTCAATTTTTTTTCACACGCTCTCGAAACTAAATATTTATGGGCAAATTTATTTATAAATTTACTCACACCTCCGTATAAAATTTTCATCAAATACAGCGGGAATTTTCGGATTCATATTTTTGGAAAGAATAAATAAAATATTTAAATTCTTGAAACTTTTTTAAATCAAGTACGGGTTGACTTATGTTCAAGGAATTAAAAGTACACACAACTACGAGTTTCAAATTAGTGTTGAGTAAATAGAAATGGGTAGATAAAAAATCTTAAAAGAATAAGAATGCTAATTGTGTACATAAATACAATTTTTAAAACGCGGCAAAAAATAAATAATTTCGTTAAATAAACGTTTTTCAAGTAATTTCCGGGTGTACGAAAATATTTCAGGACGACAAAAGGCCTGTCTGGGAAACATGCATCTAATGCTCGTCTTATCAACGCCGGTGCACGCATTTTCAACCCCTTTTCGCAACGACCATTTATAACGACTATAAGCACTGGAGGAAGAAAGACGGAGAATTATATTTGTGAGGGTGATTTCTCGACTCTGGCCATTTCGACTGAGGCGGATTTTTTTCAGCATTAAACATTAACATTGGGAATTAGAAAATTGAAAAATTTGTTATTTTACCTAAAAGATTTTTTCATCTAATATCCATATTTTTGGTAATTAATTTTATTTAGTTTTTCTGTAATTATGAGACAATTATAACTATGATATACCACAAAAAAACTGTTTGAGATCAAATTTGCATGAACGAACGATCGCTTTCTTATTTTATAATAGAATTAGTTAGTCAATTTGGTAAAATAATTTGTTTTTAACTGGGAAGTAATTCGGTATATTTGTTTTCCAGACGGTGGAAATTCGAGACCTGGAACTCATTGTAATTTTATCAATTCTCGAGTCGGATAATCGGATATCCTTAAGCTTTCAGCATGTTCCTTACTTCCCTACTTACTTCCTTTACACGGCAAGCTGCCTCATTTCTCGATCGTGAAATCCACGGCCTCGAGATTAAGTCGCACCGCTCGTGAGGACGCTTTCGTGGTTCAGATTATCTTTCTCTGTGTGCGTCTTTGTATTTCAATGTTTGCGTTGGTGCACAGACTGCTTCGCACTAGAACTTTCCCACTACAATTACAATTAATAATTTTTCTAAGATCTCAGTTTTTAAATTATTAGTAATAAAAAAGTAAGAAATAAACCACGAATTTCACAGTATCCCCCAAAAATGAAATAAATGGGTTTTAAAAATAACTTCTTGATTTCAAATTCTCAGTTTGTGATACTTTTTTCTTACAAAATAAAAAATACTTGACCTGTTTGAAATCAATTTTCATAGATAAAAATATTTTGTTCAATGTGCTTCTAGATTTAAATTCTATAGAAATTATTGATATCATTAAATCGTACTATGATTCTTAATACAAAACGTCATTTAAATGGTAAGTGAAATTTCAGTTTTTTTTATTCGAAGCATAAAAATTTACAGATGTTCAACGTCTATCGAATTCGTCAAGCTGTGATTTTACAAACATTTTTTGAAATTATTTAATGTATTGGAAAAAAATTTTGAAGCGTCTGTACTGGCGGAATACATAAAATCCAAGGTACCTAACTATATGAACGGTTTGGTACATGGCTACTGGGAAGCTAGGAAGCAAGATCTTCTCATTTCCATAGCGACAATCCGGAAAGCACGTTTTCCAAATTAACCCTCCTTGGCTGGTCTCTCCTTTCCCGCGCCTACCCTCCAAGCGTTTAATTAACCCGCTTATGGACCGTGGCTCCCTGAGCTATGCTATACTTTCCACTATTTCTCCATTTTCTTCACTCTTATTTCTATGATCCTCCATTTTCGTCCATTCTCAACCTTCTAATCACTCTTCCCTATTTTTTTCACTTAGCTCGTCCACTGCGATTTCTTATCAGCAACGTTTCTCTTCGATTTGGTCTCTCGAGATTTTTCTTCTCGAATTACTCGTTGAGATAAGAAGTGAATTATTATTTAATTAACTTTACAGTAAGAAATATAGCGAAACAAAAAATATGTAATCGATCCAGTGTATTCATTTTTGTACTTTTTTTCTTTGGAATGTTAAAACTCTTAAAAAAGTTAATAGAATATTGAATAAGGTCCAACAATTTTTTTTTCAATTCCGAACCATAACTTTCGATTTTTTGAACTCAACTTTAAATACTCTTAAAAATTAGAAAATCCAATCGATTATCCCTAAACATTGGAATGATTCAACGTGTCCCAAAAAAGTTCAACAAAATGTCTTAATATAAATATAATTTTCCTTAATGCAAATTAAAGTTATCATCCAAACAACTGAATAAGAACCAAAAATTGTAAAAATTGGATATAATGATTCATAGTGTGATCTATTCGATAAAATATTGAATCTCCATCTATCAGAACGTCATTGTTGAACCACTGGAACATTCACCTCTTTGCTCATTGAAGTTCTGTCGAAATTTCAGCAACTTCACATCATCTTTACTTTTATTAATGAAACACGGAATACACCGATAGAGATCGAATCGTTTACCAAGCACTTTGAAGAAGCTTCGAATCATTGGCAAACTAATGGTCACAAAGAATGGCAAATACTACTGGACGTTTGGTAGACGTCAGTTTTATCGTGAGAATATGCAAGGTTGTTAACGTCGCATCGCCTATGAAGAGGAAAAGAACGAATTCGGATAGACGAGTTCGAAGTTCGATTGATTATTTAAGCCTTTCCCTCCTCTCCATTTTCATCCCTTGTACATACAACTCAGCGAGAAAAAAAGAAGATATAAAGGAAAGAGAATGGAAAATATCGTGCTCGGATTCCTTTTGGGACGAGAGTAAGCGTGAGAAGGAAAGCGAGAGGAAGGGAGACAAAAAAGGCGAAGAGCAGTAAAGAGAAAGAGAGTATGAAAATGACGGAAAAGGGAAGAGAAATAAAAAAGAGAGAAAAAAAACAGAAAACACTCAAGGCTCGAGCTCACTAAGTTGCTTCACCCTTCTTCATCCGCGTCTCCGTTTCCTCTTCTTTTTATTCTCGAAATCCTGCGAAGTGTTAGATTCTCGATTCTTATTTTCGTCTGCGTCTTTTTCTCTATTTCTTTCTCTCTCGCTCTGTTTTCCTTCGATCTTTTCCACTTTCTCTCATTCACGTTCGCTCTATGTATATATTTCGGTGAATAAATACTTGAATACGTATATAACGTCGTAAAGAAGGTTTTTGAGCTCTCGTTCGTATATTTGTAAATGCAATGTGGCAAAAGCCTTGCCCGATTGTCGCTGCAGCGAGGAGAGGATCGCTCCCCCGATACGGGGATAGAGAGACGGAGAATTGAACGTTTTCTCGTCTGGATTCTGCGGTATCTCATGATCCGACAAAGAAAAACGGCCGGAACAGGGACGAGAGCTTGAAATTGAAAAGGACTTTCGTCAGAGGCCAATCAACGACGAAGGAGATAGAGGGAAAAAGAGGAGTGAGGGAAGTGAAAAAAGACAGAAACCATTACAGAGCTTTGTTCAACAACTTCTCGCTTTCTCTCTCTCTCTCTCTCTCTTTCTCGCTCTTCTTCTTTTTCTTCTTTCCTCTTTTCACCTGAACCCTGACAACTTCTGGACTCCTTCCGAAGCGTCAAACAGTATTGTTGTGGAATATAAAAAGCTCTTGGAAGCGTTTGTCGAATTATGGAAAAGTTCCTTCCGACGAGAAACTCGAGGACAAGTCTAAGAAAAATCGAAGCAATTATCTCGATGAATGCCGCACCGTAAAGTTGAATTTTTTTTCGAGGACCGCACAAATTTTCATTATCGTAGATAAGAGTTTTAATATTCTCGTGCTTAAGATCTCAACATTTTCACGATGTCTTTTTAAATGAAATTTAAATGATAAAAGGAATTTTTAATCAAAATAATGCAAGATATATCTTTTAATTACATATTAAAATGATTTTTTATTGTGTTTCAAAGTTTTTTGTTTTTTTTTTAGCTCGACGCAAATTTTCATTAACGTGCATTGGAGTTTAAAATCTCTTTTACTTCAGCTCTCGATTTGTTTCATTCCATTTAAAAGTAATAAAAAATAACAATAATAAATATGTGAAATTCATTGATAAATAATATCTTAAAAGTATTCAAATTATTTCTTTAATACGTTTCTCGAAGATATATTTTCGCGACTCTGGGTTTTCTGGGCTGTTGAAAAGTCTGCAAGATTCGTATAGTGTCGTTGAACGCACGTTTCGACTTCTCGGAAAAGGTTGTTGTTATTGGAGGCTTCGAGGTGCGAGGTTCGACGATTGAAAAATGCTCGCAACGCCTGTTGGCTAAGTGAGCCGAACGAAAAAGAGAGGTGAAAAAAATTGCACTAGCGTGTACACCGATAAGCGTTTCGCTGCGTTTTCGATGCTAGACGATGGCGATCGCGCTATGTAGAAAAAAATAGGATGAAAAAATTGAAAAAAAACCTTTTTGGCCGACAGGAGCGCCAGATGGCAACGATTTTCGTTAGCACCACTATATATTTTTCCTCGACGGAATTGGAAAAGTCACACGTGCAGCTGGAAAATTAATTCAGTCAGCCTTGGCTCTATTTCCTTTCACAAAAATTCAAAATTATGAAACTACAAAAAAGGTGAACACGTTTTAAAATTGCGTTGACCTGATATTTACATGCAAATATCCTTTTTACTTTCACTTTTGATCTGAAGCATTCAAAACTGATGGTGCAGATCCGTTTGATGATCCCAATACCGTCATCAAAACTTTGATTTCGTTGATTTGTTAAATATAACCACGCGAAATCTCCGTTGCGAAAACGCTTTGAACTAAGTGCGAAACATCACGCGAAATAGATGGCTCTAAATCATTGGCAACTCTCACTTTGAAAAGTGATACTCGGGGCGAGTCGTGCGACATGTAATTGTTCCGAGACTCTACCGAGTCTCTTGATAAAACAAAAACCGTATACATTAAATTTGTAGCAAAAATAGATCCAATTGTCGTAACGACAATCGGTGGACCCATGATCGATGTTGAGTTCTGGCAGTCCCACAAGTTAAACAGCGTTAGGCGCAGTCAATACTTGGATAGGTGGCCCCTCAACTCTTATTGGCAGATAAGACAACGCTGAGGTGGCTTTTTCTAGGTTTTCTAAGGTCTACTTCGAAAAAATTCCAAAAAGACATCACCAAATGTATAGGCACGGGTTTTCCGCAGTTTCCCTACGACCACGTGTGAATGCGATACAATGTCAGGGTGTAAATCGGCTACGGACGTAATTGGGATCTGATATGGGAACGGGACGTAGTCTTATGGTGACATTAAGGGTGCAATAATGATTACAATAGTTGTAATTTCGTATTGAGAATGCACTTCGCTCGTAGTTAGAAAATTTGCCACCAAATGTCATATTGACTTTTGTCAGATCCCAATAGCCGGAAAACAATTGGAATTACCTAACAAGGCCCACTTGTAGTCTTTTTAGAAGATGTTAATATATTTGGGTACCATCAATCGCATTCCATCACCTCTTGTATTCGCATGCTGCGCAGTACATCCAAACTACTTGTATCATCAAAAATTTTCATACCTTGGGAAAAAAATGGTTAAAAACGCAAATTGTAAATTATGTAAAGGAGTTAACCAATTTTTCGTCTGGAAAAATCCGGAAAGAAATCAGAATCGGAGATATGTGACAAGAGGAAAGCTCAGAACTATAATGGTGTAGCCAGGTACATATTACAGTGGCTATATGTTAAGCTTGAGAAATGGAGACCCGCACGTCGGCAAACGATCATTGTTCCCTAGGGTGAGTAAGAGAACGGGAGAAAGCGAGAAAGGCAAGATATTGGTCCATTGCTTGGTGCTCGCGAATCTTCTCGCAGAGGGCTCCGCGAATCTGATTCTATATAAGGGCACGTATCCGTAAATACAAAAGGGCAGAAGGAGGAAGTTTCGCTGGTGCGAGAGAAGAGTTTGGGGACTCTCGAGTTCCGTCGTATCCGGGCGAAATTTTCGCTCGTACGAGGAATTGCATCGTCACATCAGGCACGAGTTTGTTCGTGCGCTCAGGGCTTACAAGCTCATAGACGATAAAACATTGATTTACGATCGAGGCCATGAGGGACGAAAAGAAACTGTGAGGAAGGAAAACGCGAAGAAACGAGAAAGAAAAGAAAAATAAAAAGAAAATAAAAGAGGAATAAAGATCTCTGGGAGACTGCGAAAAAGATTGAGCTTTTGAAGGTAACACATCCGATGAGGAAGGAAAGGCGAGCGGGGGAAAAAGCCCGCACGCAGGACTTTCACGGACCGTAAAAAGGAGAAAAATCGGGGCGAGAGAGACGATAGAAAAGAGGAACGAAGAAAAAAAGATTCGAGGCATAAAGTCGCAGTTTTTACAGTCTGCTAAATGCAACGGCATGAAACTATATATAGTTTTGCTGCACCATTTTCCTCTTTTTTTTATTTTTTCAGAGATGTGTTCGAATGGGTTTTAGAGAACATCGGCACGATCTTGAGCGAGGAGGAAGGGAGAAAGTATAGAGAAAAAATAGCGGGCTCGTTTTTACGATGCTGAAACCTGACGAAAGTAAACGTCGTCCCACGAATATAACGACCCGAAAGATTTAGAAGAGTTGGTAGAGCTGGAAGGGATTATGAAAGGTCAGAAGGAGAGGAAAATGGAGAGCAAGGAAATCCTTACTAAGATACAATGTGAAAAAGAACATCTCAACTGATGCATTTATACATTGTTATAAGAATGAGAGACTGTTTCATCCTGTCTATTGGAGTGTAAATCCTAATAAGTCTATATCATACGTAACAGGAAATGAATTAAGGGACAGATATATAGAGCGGCGATTAATTGACTACGAGACACTTACATTTTTTGTTTTAAACAAAATTCATACTTTATTGAAGAAATAAGTATCACAAGTACCTGAGAATAAAACTCAGCATCAAGCGAATGGATACAATTAACAACACCCCGTGGATAATACGTACAAGTACACAGCGATCACCAGATAAAAAATGTAACGAAATATAATTTTTTACTCTTGATACGATGGAAACGGAGTTGTCGACAGTATTTTGATATGTTTTCCTGTTTTCTTAGAATGTATCAAATCAAGTTATGGGTTAAAGTCTTTTATTCTCTTAGATACAGCTTCCCAAAACTAGTAAATTTTTTCTTATGCAAAATGAAGGAAAATTAAATACGATTTTTTTATGAGATGGAAAATGAATTGCTCTGCAGAATATGATCACAAGTTATTCAGATCCGATCATGCAGAGTAGCCAAACGAATATACAAAAACAAGAACACCTTCTGTTATTTCTTATATGTTTAAATGAAGATTCTGAGAAAGTAATATCGTATAATCTAGCATGTAAAATATGTAAAATGCAATATGAAACTCAAAAACTGGATGCATTTTATGACTATACGCTTGGTGTAGATGTGCATTTCTGTAATTGTCTAAATCGTTTGTCTCTTTTTTCAGATTTGTCGCCACAGGCATAATGAATATGATTAATACATTCAACCACTGCATTGATGGTCATCATTCTTTTAAAATGATCGTAATGGAATGTCAAGTCGTTGATAGCGTTCGTAGCAACTTCACGGTTCACCTGCGAACAGATTAATCAACATGACAAATAATAACGAATAAAAATTTCGCGGAAATCGCTCCTTTAAATGTTCTTATTGCTATGTTGATAATGTTTTTCTCATTTACTTTATCGCATTCTCCGTCTTTGCATCGTATCGCAAAGCGAAGTTGCTTCCTTATATCGACTAATTTGGAATTCACCACGCGCTTCACTTGGAACTCCCAATAGTGTTTTGCGCTAGAGACCGTAGAAGTTCCACAATCAAGTATCTCTTTTCTTTGACACGCGTACGACTGTCGCATGGTGTTATTGTATCTTCTCAATTCAGCCTCGCATCGGGTGACTTGCTTCGCGGTATAACCTTCTCTAATACTAGTCAAATTCTGGAAAAAACATTCTTCATGTTTATAACTGTAATTAAAGTATTTTTTCGCTTTTGTCTTTCGAATACTTACTTTATTGTAACTCGCGTCCAACACCGGAATATACTGGCCAGGAACCTCCAGCATGTCAGATCTTTGCTCATCAACATAGTCTTCATAATCGATTTGTAGATCATCCCAAGTGTCTGCAAAGTCCTGGAGCCCTTGCCTTAAGCTTCTCACGAGTGAGGATTCAGGGCTTGTAGGCACGGTTGCTACACTCACCTATGAAAAAACAACTGGCTAAAATTCACTCTAAAACAGACCTCCTATATGAGGATCTAAGGAAGAAAAGAACTTCTTTACCAAAGAATGCTCCAACTCTCTTAAAAATTGGTCGCTTTATTACTTTTAGTTTTGGAACCGGATATAATTGAAAGATCATAAAATTCTTTCAGAAGTTTTCAAGTTTTCAGAGACTATGTCTTTATAAAATTAAATATTTTATGAAAAAATTCTTGAACAATTTTTTAAATGTCTTTTAGAAAATATTCGATTCGTTACTTCATTAATTGTTATGTCAAAAAGTAAGAATTTTGTCATCTCGAAAGCATTTTTTACAGAAACACAAATTGCTCTTGCCATCAAATTTTATTGTTTTTTTTATATTGCTATTTGTACTGATAATGGCAAATTTGAGAATAAGCTACATACACCCATTTCACTTAAATTTTACTTTAAAAAAAAAAATTTTTTAAATATGAAGAAAATAATTACCATGGCGATGGAGACTGCGACCAGAATAAAAGTTGATTTCGACATAGTATCTCGGGTCCTTGTTATCAACTCAACAAGATAATAATTAAACGGGAGACGATGCTGGCTTATATATACCACATCCGAACTATAGTGACTGAAAACTCCCACATAAATTCTTTTTTTGGACTAGAGTGAAGTTTGTGTCAATGAAATACCATTGTTTGTATATTTATTCAGAATTTTATCCAGCGCTTCGAATTGTCATTCATCGGATATGAAAACAATAAAACGTTCACGGTAGAAAGATAAAAAGCTTGATACATTGACAAAAGTAGATGTACTCCCCATCGGTGTGGATGCTAACAGATACTAAAAAAAGTTAGCAGCGCAAACAATTGACTTTTGAAATGTCGAACCACGCAGCACGCGAATGACCTCTTCCAAACATAAAAACGAATAATTTGTTAATACTTATATGAACATAATATACATAAATTTGCATGATAGTCTGTTATCTGATGTTAAGCTGATATTTGAGGGTCTTATATCGGACGAAATCGAACTACACTATTTGCTCCGAAAACATACAGTTTTTGAAGGAAAAAAAAAGAATCGCGCTATTCTCCTTTCATCAGAGAACAACGTCACTTGCTTGTTTTTTTTCTAAAACATTGAAAATTTCTGAAAATATAGTAAATCAGTTGATATAGTTTTTCTTGAAAACTTCAATTTCCCTAAACCTCTGGTAAGGACCCGTATTAGAGTTTCGATTTTGGATACTATAAATTTCTATTAATAAAAAATAAAATATTTTCAAGTTTTTCAGACATAAACCAACGTTACATGAAACGCCACAAGGCATATTGCTACATAAAAATGTTTAAACGGTTTTTGAAGAAATCGTGTTTTTTTCATCCAAACTGATTTTGACTTTGATTTATATGCAAAAATTTGTTTCGCTGTGACGTTCGTGTAACTATCTTCAAGTGTTTGACTTTTTAATTGCTTAATTATTTTAGTTGATGACGCACTTATATATTGATTTTCCTAAAAACGACATGAGACAAATAATCCATATCTATTTAGTCAAGTGGTGTTATGTAGGTTCAAGGGGTGATCTACGTAAATGCGTAGATATTCATTTTTTCCGAAATAAAACTTGCGATCGTATGTTCTCAAACAATAGGGAGGGATATTCGTTTTTGATACATAAAGGAAATATTACACGCGTGTTATATAATTTCTCATTTTCAATTTTATATTGCTGAAAATAGACATCAGGAGGAAAAGAATTGTTTCATTTTCCTTATACTGAGGAAAACAACTTTTGGATTAACAATGGTCCAATGGAATATGCTGAACAAAAGAATCGTTGGAATTTTATGTCATTGTCTCAAAAAAAAATTGAATTTAGTAGATGAAATTATTATTTCATGCAATGAATTTTCTGCCTCTACTAAATTAAATTAAATTCAATGCCATTTTTTCTGAGATGACGATTTGTGCGTCAAAATCAACCGATTGTAAGTCATTAGATAATTAACATCTCCGAAAAACAAAATTGAAATTTTTCTTTTGTGCTATATTGATATAGAACGATATGGAAAATGAAATTACATCGAGAATGGCGGAATTTTTCCAACGCGAAATTCTTTTTCAGCAAAAAATCAAAATTTTAAATTTTTGATGATTCTTATGTAATATTGCTAACTCGCTCAGAATCGAAATACAGAACATGATGCTCGAATATCGTTGTAAAAGTCATACAAGTTATACCCTTTCATTCGAAAAAGAAATACATATTTTTGAGTTGTAAACATTTTAACTCGATTATAAAACTACTTTACAGTAAATGAAATTTTCAAAATGCACGTACTCGTATGAAAAATGTTTCATTCTAGTATTTGCAATTCAATCTTGCAACGTTGGACACTATAGTAAACATCATAGAAAATAAATACAAGTTACTCTATTATTTTCTTTTTTTTTATTTCATTCATCTTGAATAGTCTACAATGCTCGCAGACATTCTTATTACATAATCAATATTCACCGTGAACATTTTTCGATAAAGGGAAAAATGTTTTCCTTCTATTTTAATTTAAAATTTGTTAGGTCTATTGTGTATTTTTTGTCGTCGAAAGTGTCTCGGGAATGGAAAATGTTTATCTCGAACAAATATTCGGTGAGACCGTTACTTTACGTAACAGATGCTGTATGTACAAGTGTGCGAATATTGGATAAAAGTTTTCCGGCTGTACACGAGCGAGCCGAGTGGAGGAAAAATAATTTTCCCAAAGAAATAAGCCGGTACAAGCGGTGGCTGTAAGAAGAACTGAAAGAGAAGCCTCTTCTCGTTGTCCAGTTCTTTTTCTCCACTCTTTCTTTTTTTTCCGTACCTAACATTATCGACACACACGAAACTTCGTATGAACGAAATCCTTCTTTCTTCCGGATTCAATTTATCTTCGCCCTTTTTTTACTTGTTTAGTGTACTTCGAGAAATGGAAAGAAAAAAGAGAGTAAAGAACGAAAAAATACACTCATTTTTAACTTCTTTAATATCTGCTGCTCTTTTATCCATCAGAGAAAAAATGAAATTCAAACATAAAAAAGAATGGATATTACGATTTGGAGCAATAAAGGTCAAGTTAAAGATTATTAAATGTAACCGATATTGACACTGGTACCTAAATCGTATTGACTACAGAGCAAATTCACTCCAAGTGGAATGTGATTATTTCCAGGTTTGTAAAGATTTTAAACCCATTTGAAAAACTTTGGAAAACCGAGAAACAAATCGCCAAGTGTATTGGCAAAGGTTTTCAACCGTTTTCTTGCGCGAATTCGATGCACCAAAAGAAGTAAATTGGTTAGCTATCGCTACAGCGCAGAGTTCAGCAACGTTGATTCTTATTTATTTTTTATTAATAATCTTACAAGCATATGGTCGCGTGCTTAGAAAATTTAACATTTTTTCGTGATCATTTATAGGGTAGTGTATTTTTTTCGTGCATTCCATTTTTTTAGCCCCTCAACACGTATTCAGTGTTAATATGCTGTGTCCGTTCAAAAATGAAAACTCGAAAATGTGGGACACGACAGGCCCCCCGAAAAATTTATTGTCGGAATTTTTTTTTTGTTTTTACTCTTATCCAGTCTCGTGCGAATGATTTAGCATCACAAAAATCAGTACCAATGCTAATACGCTCGCTGACGCTGATAATACGACCGGTGTTGAGAACGCTATTAGAAAAAGTTTGATACTGATATTCATAGTGATGCTGAAGACAGAGAATTGAAGCAATTGAGCGGTAGGATGAGCTCCATCTCTGTTATGGATGTAGAAGAAACAACAGTAGAGCTCGAAATAATCATGATTGAATCTGAAGAAGAAATCATCGCTCATTCATCAAAAACTACATTTGATGAACGTAACCGTCAATTCTTAAAAAATGTTTAGGGCGATGATTATAATCATGGATAATTATTCAACAAACGATAGCGATTTTTTACATATCTAAGAGAAAAGGAGCAAAATAGATCGGTTCGTTGTTTCACCGAACATCATTTTTCCCACGATGAAAAGTTAATTTCGAAGTTTTACTCGCAAAAAACAAAATAGTACAGCAATTATAACCGGCTCACATTTTCGGAATTCATTAGCTGAGCAAAAAAAATCGAGAAAAAAATTCTGGATCGCGTCAGAAAACGATGAAAAGGAAAGGAATAGGCAACTCCAAAAAGGCTGTAGACGCGTATTTTCTGCTCACATTTATACTCTGAATCCGTAGAGCCATGGTTTCAGTGCAATAATGTAAAAATTGTGCTCACGATTCATATGCTAGAGTAGGAACTAAAATAGTCAAAATGTACGTCTGTGATTATATATGACAATCCATTATGAAAAGAAATGTGAAAAAAAGAAAATTTTGGTGACTCCGTTTTTTTTTTCAAAAATTTGGTTGAATTATAAACCCAAGGAGATGATGAAATACGATACTTTTGAGTTTTCGTAAAAACCTAAAATTTGTTCATTTTATACTTTTTTGTATATCATTCAACTACTTTCATAGACTGCCGTATTTAAACTAAGCTGTTAGACTTGCTATTTCCAATCCTCATAAAAAATCTGATTTTTTCTAATCAAAAGAGAATAAAAAAAATATATTTTTTAAGTTTCCAAAGCATGACGTATCTATTTAAATAAGAATAAGTGTTTTTCTGAAAACTGTCTAACAGGAACACTTGTGTATACATGTACAGGGTCGGTTTGTTCGGCAAAATGTACATTCCCCAAGTATATAACGTGATTATCGTTATTGATGACGAATGTCGATTTTTTAGTCGATCACGTTTTTGAGGTGATAAATGTCATCACCTCACACCTCTAAAAATAATCCATTGAAAATGTATGACAGCTGTTATAACAATGGCAAAACAATAGTATATTTTCGGCATTGGGCCGTCAACATATATGTATCAACAGCGGTGATGTAAAGTTAAAAGGATAAGAAGTATAGACCACCTTTACATTTATGAAATTGAAAGTACTATTTAAGGATTTACTGCTAACTAAAAATGTAGGGAAATTATCGTGCAAAATCGAACTTCGCTATTTTCTCGTAAAATAATCATTTTTCGAAGAAAAAAGAATTACGTTGTTCTCTTTCCATCAAAGAATAATGTGATTTTCTTGTTTTTTCGAAAATATCAAAAATCTCTGAGAAAATAGCAAATCCGTTTGGCATCTGTTTAAATGACAGTATTTCCACATTTTGAACTGAAAATTATAAAAACAAAATCGTTCCGAATTCAGAACATTGCATGTAGATACGCGAAGATGAGAAATAATTATGCTAAAAATAATAATGATGTTAAAAAAAGTACGCTAAGCACACCTTAGAAAGTTGCTAGTAATGATAAGAAATTTGAAGTCTCTGAAACTAGTTTGGTTGACTGAAAAACGATTTTCCCTCGTTTTTTTTGCTGGAAGTAATCGGACGTCCGTAGAAATAGGATTGAGGTTAGAATAGGAAGGTTAATATACACACAAAGAGAGCACGAGAGAGAGAGAGAGAAAGAAAGACAAAGTTCTATAGCGTTCGCCACATTATCTGCGTCCGACCGCAACTGACCTACTCCAACTCTCTCGTTCAATCGAAATCCATATTCGTTCGGCCGCAATTTGCTGGAACGAACGTTAACGCGGTTTGTCCATGTGGGCCAACAAAATTGGGAATAAGGGTGTCCATGACGTTGTTTGTGAATGAGATTCCAATTTATTGGAAAATTCATCGAGCCCTGTCCCATCCACGCATTGCTCTCGGAAAAAAAGAACATTTTATAAAAAAAAAAATTCGAATACGAATCGAAGAACGCTTCGAGAACTTTTCCATTCGAAGGCTACGCGGATAATAATAACCTTCACGTCAACATATATTATCGTGATTGAAAGTCAAAACAAAAACGATATACTCACTTTGTAAAAGTATCATTAAAAACTAAGCGAAAAAGAGATTTAAAAATTTACATTCTCGGGCAATTAAACTTCTTATTTTAACATTTTATTAATCAAAAAAATGACAAGTAAACGTAAACGCTATTAGCAATAGTAATAAGCACGCGAAATTTATGTGATAATTTAAAACAATGTAGCAATAAAATTTGGTCTAATAATTTTCTTTTTCCATCTTTCGTAAAAATTCTGTACTTCCATGAAATGTCTACATTTTTTTTTGTAAAATCTAATTTATCGACTAATATCTTCAGTCGATAAGATAACCTTTTGAAAAAACATCCTAAATAAAGATAGATCATGAACTTTTATAACCAAGTTTAATCTACAAATAACAAAAATAGCTAAACGGCCATGTAAATATTTTTTGAAGTAAATTTTTGCAATTAGTGTAATATTGGATTTTGCCTACGTAAAAGTCACTGGCCGCAGTGGGCACTATCAGTCTGCCGTTCTCGCTATCGCCGCGTTCAACAGATGATTTTATTCTTGTCCCGTATTTACATTTGATTGAAGCAAAAATAAAAAGGAAAATAGAGAGGGTTCGAAATGATATTTTTACGTTTGTGTACATATTGACCCCTTACTGCTCTCTGGTCATTCTCCTTGTCAAAATGTGGCGCAGATAGGATTCGCTCGTCGGAAAAAAAGTGTAAAAAACAAAGGAAAATAATAAAATAAAAAAATTTTGAAAAGATTCCCTAATCTTGGGGAGCGTAAAATTTTTATTTAATAATATCCTTAAATCTATTGTGAAAAAATAATAATTTACCATGGCTGCATCAAATTTAAGTGGAAAACAATCAATTAAGAGACTAGAAATTCCAATAAGTAAATTCAATGATGTTGCAATACCACATCACTTGAATTTATTACGTCGTCACAAAACAAATATCAAAAGAGTGAGTAAAAAAATTATCCCTCAAAGAAATAATTCGTCAATGAAAGTAATTCTTTTCTAATATCCTATTTTCCCTTCAGTTTCGGAGAATGCGAGACTGGGAATCAGTTAGAAAGGAACAAATAAACGCTGCGAGATTGACTAAGCAATTGGAACAATTGCTTTATGAAATGGATACCCTGAGAGCTCAAGTTCAGGATGAGGATATTGAAAAATTTGACAAACTGACGCTGAATGCCAGAATGAGTACAATGGAAGCAATCAAAGAATATTTTGGTAAGTAGATTAACAAATTTAAAGTACAACAAATGATCGTGCATGCATTTATTCAGTAAAATCAAATGTTCATGCGGTTATAAATCCATGCAGAAGAAACGTTTGAACCACCAGTGGCCGTGCCCATCAAATCTGACTCACCCGAAGACGAAGACCAAGCACCCACAGATCCACTTGAAGAACGTCAAATTCAGCTGAACGCAGAAGAGGAAGACTTGGAAAGACAGAAGGCCTGCTTGCATGCTTGGAATTCTCTGCAAAAAGATTTACATCAATTGCACCAATTATTTGTAGACTTCAATCAAATGATACAAGTTAGCATCGAATCAAAGAGGAATGTTAATCATAATAATAATTTTCTACAGCGTGTTAAGAAGTTTTATGATGCTTTTAGGATCAGAGGGAAAATGTCGATAAAGTTGAAAGTAACGTTGAGGAGTCGGAAGTCAATGTTCAAGAAGGATTGACGAATTTACAAAGAGCGTCTCGATACAAAGCTGCGGTTTACCCAATCGCAGGTGCATTACTTGGCACTTGCATCGGAGGGCCTGTTGGGCTCATAGCTGGGATGAAAATTGGTGGACTAACAGCTATCGGTGGTGGACTTATAGGTAAATTTCTTCTATGTAAAAACATCAATGTTTCGAAGAAATGAAAATTTAATAGGATTTTCATTTTTTCTCCCTAATGTAGGTCTTACAGGAGCAACTCTCTTGAAAAAGAAAATAATCAAGGATGAAAATAGTGAAATTGAACTGAGAAATCGTCAGAATGCTAGTAATAGCAGCCTAACAAGTTCAATGACGAGCATTGGACAGGATACTCCGAGGTTGATGAAAAAGCGGTTGTGACAAAGCGAAAGCAATATGATTGTTAAGAAAAATGAAGCATGTAAATTACTCTGACGAAGCTTAAAATTTATACAAATAGGGGTTTGAACATGATTCAATTTTTTTTTTTTTTTTTTTATAGACGTTCAGTAGACGTTTGTAATTCTCAACGAACGCTTGCAACTGTGATTCAGAATCTATGCCTAATGTACATTATTTATATATTTTATACACGATAAGTACGACGAAGAATAAATCTCAGCTTACAAATTTTTCAAAGTCGCGACCGTTGAACGCAATTAATTGTGTAAATCCATCACGGCAATGAAATTCTTCGTTCGACAATTTAAAAGCAATCATGGTGTTTTTTCAATGTTTCCCCAAATATGCGGATTTCGAAATAAATAGAAAATTGTGCACACTAAACTCGTACATTCGCTCAAAAAATTTATGAAAAATTTACTCTTTCGATAATTCTTATATGTAATATAGCATCACCTGGCAATGAAACATGTATATGTATAACATATTAACAAAATTTTTTCAACGGAAAAAACGCGTGTTTACTTACCCCAAAAATGGAAATGCTTCTTGTTCTTACTCAAATCTCTTTTCCTTCTCAGTTCCTTCCTTTTTATTCTTTTTGCAGTTTGTCACTCGTAAGCACAAAAAAAATCACAGAAAAGCTCTGCGGGCTTCAAAAGCGTATCCGAAAATTTCAAACTGGAACCAGCGCCATTTCCCACAATGCACCGCGCGCTTTCCAGTTCCGCGTTCCTATTGTGCCTGACGGCTCAATTTCATCATTCCGTTTGTTCTGTAACCTCCTTACTTTATCAATCCGTCGACGTCGCGAGTCTGTCGTTCTGAATATCGAGAGTTCCTTACCACATAAGAGATAATAATAAAAAAATTAATAGAAAAATAATAAACGTTTTATGGTGTTCAGTGGAATTAGAGATTTTTCCAAAAACTTCTACAAGCCGTCATTCGCGGCTGATCCGTGCGTCGCGAGTTATGTGACGTTTTTTTTTGTTCACTGATTACGGCGAAAACAAAACTACAGCAAAATGCTAAATAAATTGATAGTTGTTCAATTAATATTGGGGCTTATAATAATTGGAGATGTCTCAGCACGAATTCATAAACTCGAGATCAGAGTAAGTATTCATTTTATATTCGAGAAGATCTCGATGTTTTGACAGCTTCCGGCAATTTTTATATTTCTACCATACTCCGTAATTTTTTTTGGAATGAATTTGTTCAAAAAAACGTTTGATCGATTGTCATCGTGCATCGCCGTCTCGCTGTTAATCGATGCAATTGATCAAGTATCGTTTTATTGACTCTTTTAGATTAAATAATACGGAGTATTGACTCACGTGTTTATCAAGGATGAGAAGACTACACGAGAGTCTGAATACGATCATTGATTTCTCCTTATCACGACAGTCTCGTCATTTATTTATAAATCGATGAATTGTAATTGTAAACGTAGATAAATTTTTATTTTTTTATTACGAGACTAGAAACATGAATTTATCTTTTTTTCAGAATGATATGAGACGTTACATAGCCTTGACCACCTTTGGTTTTTACAAAGGTGGAATTCTCAATGTCAACCTGACAAACTTCAAGGCCAATCCTCTAACAGAAAATGCGGTGGTAAGAACTGAAAAACAAATGCATCGTAGAGAAAGATTAAAAAATTTAGCTAATTTTTTTTTTAAATGACTTCATAATGTTATATTTTTTGCAGTTTGGGTTTAGCTTGGACAAAACTCTTAGCGACGCTATGAATCCTGATTTGGATAGTCATCAAGAAAAATGCCTCCTACAAGGAATCTCAGGTCCAAGATCAGAGTTCGATACCAAAGATGACAGTTCCGTCATTTATTTCACAATGGATTTAAAAAATTTAACGTAAGTCCATCAGGTGACAAGATTCATATAAAAAATGAAAATATTTTTCAAAAAATACTTACCTCTCTCTTTTGATCAGATTGAGGGTGAACTGCAGCAAAAACGTTCGTTCTGTTCACATTCACAAAAACCCGAGCACATTACTATTTGTTCGAGAAAGAAGGGGTTCGAGTCCAACAAGATTCAGTGACACTGCGCTTTTTCCACGAAAAAAACGGGACACTGCGCCTCACGGTAAAATTTCTGAAAAAAAAGTTTTGCCATTACTCTTAACATATTGAAGAAAAAGAATTGACCTTGTTAATATACATAAAGAAATTATGAAATTTATAAAAATGGCAATCAGGGATAAAGATAAGAAACTAAAAAAATTTGCATCAATTTCTGAGAGTTCGTATCAGGAAATTTTAATTAGAAATATACCTAAGTAGTTAGAATACATGAAAACAAATGACGAAATTCCTAAAAATCTATAATCGCATTAAAAAAGGAAGAACTCGAGTCGATTCACATCGCGTTAAAAAAAAGTTAATTATTATTTGTATTTGTAACCGGAAAGATATGTCCATGTAGTTAATTTACAAGAAAACATATTACGAAATCCGCAAGATTGCGCATTTGGAATGTAAAAAAAAAAGAAAAAGAATTCACATTAATTTGCCTTCGTGAATTCAAGTGGACATAATTCGCACGAGCTCGTGAGTGCCAGGTGTAACGTCTACATCACGATTTTGGTTTGGTATTTTCTGGCACGAATCCAGTCAAGGAGCCGGGCGGTCCGTTTTAACGAGCAACATCGTAGAAAACGAGTAATTAAATGTTCTCCGAAATTTCGTATCTATGTAAAACCTTTGCATCTCGAAACAGAAAATTCTTCAGAAAAAAGAATTCGACGAGGGTGCGGGAGATACTTCTTACAAATGTTTATCTTCAAGCTATTTCCGAAACTTATTCACTTCCGGCATTCCCCTGCGTGGGTGATTTTATATTTAGATCGCTCAACTGACTCGTTGACAGTAAAAATCAAGCAGGTGTGCCAGGCATCGCCCTCGCCTACAATTTAGCTTACCGACACCACTCGAGAATGCGATTCCAAATATAAAATTCATTCTGCATCCGCATTCTATTTTCGGATCGTCCAGTGTGTATAATTAGAAATTCGAAAGTTTATCGACTCTGATCCAAATGATTCTCAGTCATGAATATTTTTTTAAAGATAATAATTTCAATGTTACGTTTCTGATTCAAGAATAATTTCTTAAATTCCTCATCGTTATTATAATTGTGTTAAATTTGATACTACAGAGAATAAAATCATAAATTTTAAGAGAACCAGAAGTGTAAAAGAAAAATTAAAAAATAGAACTTACTTAGGGATTCGTGATCTTCCAGTCGATTGGCTTGTCTTTCGACGAACGGTTAAGCGAATGCAAAATCGAAATGGTGATTACCTAACGCGGGGAGCCACCAGAATATCTCTGCGACTCTCACATCGTTATTTATAAAGATCGGGGACGTGGAACAATATTTTTAGCACCCATTTGCAACGAAATGCAACCACATGGTCTCTCCCAAGTCCATAAAGTACATTTGGAAGAATCGATTAGTTGGGACCGATGAAAGATTGTTTACATGAAGAATTACGCAAATATTCATATCCGCTGGAAATCAATTATTCTCGACGGTAAATATTCTTCTTTTATTTTTCCAGAACCTGCACTGCCGGTAGAGTCCTCGGACTATAAATCTATGAATTCCGATCCAAATTTTTGTTCTCGGATTAAATTGCCCATGACTGTGGAAACGATTAAGGGACAGAAATATTATAATACGAGTTTCTCGATGCAAGTCACCAATGAAGAAGAAGAGGGCTTGTACAATTTGTATTTCCACAGTTGTCCCAATTATCGATGGGAAACTCAAGTGGCCATAGATTTTACAGTAAGGCTTTTTAAAATAAATTTTTCTTGATCGATCTGTCTGTAATTATAATTTTTTTTTTCATCTCAGCATTCTGTTAATTGTCTCGAAAAATGCAGATTGTTGAGAGAAAATATTAAAATTATAGATTTACGTATAAAAATATTTATTTGAAATTATTATTTCATAAATTGTTTGTTTCAATAGATGCAAATTGCTGAGGAAAACAATGGAAACTTTTTGAGTGCTGGAGAAATGCCTTTGCCGGCACTTTATTTCATGATGGCACTCCTGTTTTTCCTCTCAGGATGCTTTTGGGTTTTCATTCTCAAAAAGAGCAAGTGAGTAAAAAATTTTAAAATATACTGCATTATATTTATATACACGTGCATACATGAAATATTTATATTTTTTCTCATAATTTTAGGCACCCCGTCTTCAAGATTCATTTTTTGATGGCAGTCCTCGTTTACCTAAAATCTCTCTCCTTGCTCTTTCACGGAATAAATTATCACTTTATTCAGACAAAAGGTGAACACGTCGCAGCTTGGGCTATTCTTTACTACATCACGCATCTCCTAAAGGGCGCCGTTTTATTCATAACGATCGTCCTCGTTGGCACTGGCTGGGACTTTATCAAGCATATACTTGCAGATAAAGATAAAAAACTTTTCATGATTGTCATACCTCTGCAGGTACGAAATGAAAATATTTTAATTTTAAAAAATTTTGCTCGAGAAGTCTTTTTCTTCTATTTGTATATTTTTTTGTACAGGTTTTGGCTAACGTCGCTGAAATAATCATCGAAGAGAGCGAAGAGGGTGATATTGAGCATAAAACGTGGCGAGACGTTTTCATCCTTGTTGATCTCCTTTGCTGTGGAGCGATTTTGTTCCCGGTCGTTTGGAGCATAAGACACCTTCAAGAGTCGGCTCACACGGATGGGAAGGCTGCCGTTAATCTACGAAAGCTCAAACTCTTTAGGCATTTTTACATTATGATTGTTTGTTATATTTACTTTACGAGAATCATCGTGTACCTGCTCAAGGTTAGTTTCACTTAGATTTTATTAATTCGATCTTGATGCTCATTTTACTCATCGATTATTTTATTCTACTTGTCAGATGACTGTACCATTCCAATACGAGTGGCTGGACGAGATGTTCCGCGAGATGGCCACTTACGTATTTTTCGTTCTGACCGGATATAAATTTCGTCCAGCCTCGGCGAATCCTTACTTCACACTAACGACCGAGGAAGATCTTAGCCGAGAAGACGATGATTATGACATGGATATTGTGTAAGTTTATATTTATTTTTATTGTTAACCCTCAGTGCAGTTGAGATTTTCATTTTATTTAGAATTTTTCGTATTTCATATTTTAATTAAGAAATTAACATTTGATATTTTTTACATTTTCAATTTCTTCTCATGAGCTTTTTGTCCTTAGTATAATCAACGAAAAAAAGTGTGTCCAATTTGACTGGGGTAACCGGCTATAAGGCCATGCTATCCTACCCCAGTTAACACACGAGTATATCGAAAATTTCTGGCCTCACTTTCCCCTATAGAACTGGAGTTCTTTACTCTTCTGAATTCGTTGGTATAATAAAAAATGTTTCTATAAATAATTTCCGCAGCTTGATGTGGATAGAAATTATGTGAATTCTGAGGGTTAATATATTTCATTTTTCATTTAATTTACCCTTCAATATTTTTGATTATGCTTACGAATCGGAAGACCCTCGCGCCTTCCTCGTCATTCTAATCTGACACTGCCAGTTGTTTTTCCAGAGTGTCCGGGAGCAGCGGGCTGACCGAGGGCTTAGGCAAGACCAAAGTAACTAAAATCATTCGTCCAACGACCACAGAGCTAATCGTCCAGGAGGAGGAACGAGACAGTTTGATAGGGAAACGAGAATCTTCTCACGAGTACGATTGAAAATAAAAGAAACACGTTTCATCGATAATTCCGAATTTTTGGTAAACGCGTTTTGTTAATCCCAACCGAAGGATAATTATTTCGACGGGAAAGGATCGAGAGATATTCGCAGAGAACCAATCGAGAACGTTTCGACTCGTACTGTAAACAGAGCAACATAATTCTCATTTAAACTCAAATGTCGCTCGTAAGATAACGAAGACTGTTCATTAACAATTCTCGATTTTCTTGCTTCATTCAACTGAATGAATTCTTTCGTACGTCGAATAGTATTATTGTTGTAAAAAAAAATTAACGAGACCTTTCCAGGGATCCATTCAGGAAATTCGTCTCGACTTTCTTTTCTTTCCATCTCTACCTGAACGTCTGTTTTTTTCCTGACGTTCGCAACTTTAGTTAGGCTTCCGTAGGCGTTTAGAACTGTACATTTCCATGTTATCGTTTCATCTGTGTCGATCCCAGATCTGTGACGCAAAGATCAACGTGAGACGAGAAGGAAAAAATCTTATTATTTTGTGATAAGCAGTGCACAGAGAAAATAACTATTGACAAGAATTTAAAAAAAAGCGTCGATGTGTTCACTCTCTTTTGTGTTCTTGCTCCTTTCGCGAGTCTCAATTTATCTTTTAACCGCGAAGAATGAATTATTTTTTACCGAATTGAATGATCAATATTCTTTATCTTCGATGTAAAAAAAATAAACAGGAATTAGATTTTTAAGGAAAGAAAATTGTCGAGTGAATAATCGTTTAAATGTAAAAAGAAAAATATTCTATACGTACGAAAAAAAGGGAAACAATCTAAATGACTAATGTTGAAGTTAAAAGGTATACAAATTTGAGGGAACGGGGAATAAATAAAAAGAGGAACAAGAATTATCATCCCATAACTGTTGATATCACACTGACTGTCACGCATTGTTGCTGAAACGTTGTATCGAATAGTGAATGTCGGAGAGCATGATACTTCTCCATTAAATTAAAATAAATTTAAAGAAAAAATACAAATAATTATTATTATCAACGTATAGTAAGTTGTAGACCCATTGAGAGAATATAGTCGATATTTTTATGAAAAACAAAGATAACTCGCTTTATTTCCTCATTCCGAGAAGAATCGTGTGAGATTAATTCATCCAAAACTTTTTCTCACTTTCAATTAAGTTTCAGCATCCCGATTTCTGGTGAACGTTGAAAAGTCAATTTCCGGTTGTTCATTGTGGAGAACTTTCGGAGTCTTCGGGGTAAGATTGAGAGCGATTGAGGTAAGAAAAAAAAATCTTTTATCCAGTTTTAAATTTTCTCCGTCGTTTTGCTTTATTTCTCAGACAGTCTTTATTTTATTTTTCTTCTCTTTTTTTTCTCAGGGGTGGATTCCCGTCGAGTTACTTCACGAATGGCTTCTAATGCGACCACGAGGCTGATCTCTCGAATTCATGACGACGAATGCACTCATACCGACGTCGGGGAATCCCCGACTCGACGTTCACACACGTTCGATGGAAATGTGCGCCGGATCGAGCTATTTTTACCAATCTACCATCTGGCTCCGGTACGTGACTAAAATTTTAATAAACCGCCCTGCGCGATCGAGGATCTAGCAGTTCGGCTCACCTGACGCGCGAAACTCCCATCACGTTTTCGGATAGAAATGAGAGAAGGAAGTCCAGAGACTCGACGAGACGAGAAAGAAAAAAAATACGAAAAAAAAATAAGAAATGGAAGGAAGACGAATCTAAAAAAAATGAAACGAAGCTGGAAAAATGCTGGAAGATGGATGAGAGACGGAGAAAAAAAATATTCTTCCGAGCTGGAAAACGAGAGAGAAAGAGAGAGGAGGAGAGAAAGAGAGAGCTGGTAAAAATCTTGGCATCGTTCCAGCGATCCTTCGCCTCCGAACGACGTCACTCCCTTACTACAGTGTACACTTTTTTTACGGAAAAGAGAGTCCGGGCTAAAATAAAGAGCAAGTTGAAGGGAGAAGGAAAAAGATCGAATAATACCTCCTCCTCGTATATTCCCAAACACGTATCTCGTATCTCGTTATTATACGTGTGCTCGAGTTATTCGTGTCCTCTCATTCTCCAGCTTTGATTCCAGCATTTTTTATTATGAGATCTACTTCATCTCCTTCTATATTTCAGTATTAATTTATTCAGCAATTTTTTTAAATTTAATTTCTTTTTGTAAAAAAAAATCGTAGACATTTTTTTACGTAGATTAAAAGAAAAGTTTAATTCGTTAATTTTTTTCTGTTTTTTTGTTATTTTTAATTTTTTTTTTGTTTTTCCAAAGCTTGAATCTTCTGGATACTCAGCTTGATCTCGGACGTATGTAAGTCTCGTATCCGGTGGGTGATCGATCAGCGGGGGAGAAAAAGAGCGTGATGGGATCAACGCTGTCCTAAGAGAAAGCTTCACTTTTCTTTTTTTCTTCTCAATCTCTTCTCGTTTTCTCTTTCAGTGCATTCAGGATGAAAGTTAGAGACAGAGAAAAAGAGAAAATAGAGAAAAAAAATAAGCTGGTGAATCGTTCGCTCTGATGCGGATTAATCCAGCGACCATCCACGCATTTCTTTCTCTAAGAGAACAAGGAATTAAACTCGAGAGAAAAAGAGCTGCGAAGAATTTCACTGGATATTTCATAAGGAACGAGGGAATCTTTTATCAGTGTACGTGTCAAAAAAAAACAATGACATCAAGTAAGAAAATAATGGAGCAAAAAAGATGAGGTGGATTCACAAGGGATACTCCGTTGTTCTTTACTTACATCGCTCGGACCAAGCGTAAAAAACGAGTACGCGGTTTCTTCTCATCCATAATCAATCTTTTCCTTTTATTTTTCTTCCCTTTCGATATTCATTAAATTCAGTTGTGGGTAAAATTTGTTCACGAATTGAAAAATTACTTTCTGGGAGTAGAAAAAGTTTTGAATATATTTTCTTCTTTTCTGAACTTAAGGATAACGGTAACAAGACCGGGTTCAAATAATTAAACAAATATAAAAAGAAGCCACATTAAGTAATTAATATAATATAATTAATAAAATTAATCAATTATTAACTCCAAACTACTCCAATTATTAACTTCAAAATAATTTGTAACTCCAAACTCAAAAGGAAACTTTTTTTATATTTTCACGAGATTGAGAATATATTCTAGTATGTTAAGAGAAGTTCCATTTTTATCAATTTTATAGGAAACATTCTATCATTTAATTTAATACAATATTAAGATAATAAATTAATAAAATTGAGAGTCGGATTTAATTTTCTTGTCTTTGTTTGATGAATAACAATGATGTCAATAAATTAATAGGGAGGCTGTATTAATTCATCTTTGGGGAATGTCCGATGCTAGCGGCGTCCTATTACTATCCGATTTGCAGGCTCATTACTATATATTCAAGGAGGCTGGTACACGTTGTCGTATACAAAGCAATGTGTCGTACGAGGATATCAGCTGTGGATTGCAGTCTCGCCTTCTCCCCATCTCTCTCTCTCTCTTTCTAACCATTTGTTGTCGACGCTGGTTGAACTAACCGAATGCATCATATCATTTCTAACTGTAATGTGCTGACTACTGCCAGACTCGCTAACCTCATTTACACATCCTATTTTACCCTTATTTTTTATAAATGATGATTACTTCGAAATTTCTGTCATAGCGTAAATGATCAGTTGTACGATAAATTTTTAACGATTAGTAAATAATTATACTGCAATTTTTCAAAATTGCATAAATTAATAATTAATAATAATAAATAATTGTAATTTTTATATATTTCAATTTGCATCCATCTTCAAGAATTTGTACGATAAACTATGTATATTTAGTTCAAGTACGCGGGAATAAAACCGCACCGAGAATTTCGTGTTTTTTTGCAAAACGGTTTTGATCGCCTCAGCCGAACCGAAAATGATTTTTCTATTTTCCAACAAGTTGGCGTTTCTATTAAATCGGAAATTACCTGTAAAATATATAATATAAAAAAGTGAATTTAATTTTAGTGAAAAGGGTAAAACGATAAATTTCATTTTTTTGCTTTTTCTTTTTCACAGTTAATTATGCGCTGAATTACAAAATTCTATCGTTGAGCATGCTACGGTGGTCCACTGAGAAAACTCTTTCTCTTGGGTGACTTCATCCTTGACGCTCGTCCTTCCTCCGCGAAAAATACGGCCCTCCCGGTTTCCAAGGTCCGAATCATGGAACAAACGCCCGTGCCCTCGGTGGCGATTTAATCCGGTGGCGAATCATCGATGCATCGAGAGATAAATTCTTGCCGGCATTTCGGAGATTAAACCCGTTTAGGAGCCGCGAACCAGATGATGAGCCATTTTCCATCGAAGAGCGTCCATTCGAATGCGACCCCTGCCCTTTTGGCCCACTGTCGCGCGGCATTGGCATACATTTCTCGCTTCTTGGACCTTCTCGCCACTTTCCGACCCACCACGTCTGACCGGTTCGCTACTTTCCCTACTCATTTTCAAATCAAATCTGTTGCTCGATTATTTTGCCATTTTTTCCTTCCCTTTGATCAAATTTTTATTTTATTAGGAAAAATTGGGAAATTCAGAAGAAACGTTTTTATTATTTTTACAATTATATAATTATTTTATAATTATAACTTCAAATGAACGTGAAAATATAAAAATTATAAAACACTGAAATATCAAGATCTATGCTCAATTTGCTACATTTCATCGAATATTTGTCAAATTACTTCTGTAGTTACGCAATGTTTTATTGTTTTCTATATTTTTCGTAAATGAATTTTCGAGATATTCGTTTACGAAACGCTTTTATTTATAATTATAATTGGCTTTAAATTGGACATAATAAGTAATATACTGACTTACGTAAATGATGACATAATTTCAATCAATTCTCATTTTGATAAAGTTGGTATTTTAAATCCCAACAGCATAAAAAACTGAAATTTGGAACATATAATTTCTTAATTTTATTTCTTCACTCTTTTTTTTGATGCTGGAATTATTTTTCACCAATTACATTTTGGTCAGAATTTTTTTTTCTTTGGCAAAAAATGTTCATCACGAAAAGGTCCACTTTCAATGGTTCCCTCGTTAATGAACCGAAGAGTCATTAGCCGCGAACCTTTCCAGATTCGAGTAAGCCTCCAATGTTGATAATCCCTCCCCGGTGAAAAAAACTTTTTTCGATCCAGGAGCGTAAGTTGTGCGAGACTGCTTCGTCAGCAGTCAGCATTTAACTCGTTATGTCCTCCACCGTTATGTATGAAAATGTTTTCACCTTTATTTTTACTTTCACCTTTTTTTTTGTCAATTCAGAAATTGAACAGAAAAATTAATTTTCAATGTAATTTGAACAAATTGAGCCACAGCAACGTGTGGCATTAGAGTATTAGAGCATGACTAGTAGGTGACATAAAAATTATTGATGGGATGATACAGAATAAAAAAAATCAGTCCGAATGATATTAAAAAAATTTTATAAATCTCTAACACGAAAACAAAGACTGCATTTCAAAAATTCATTACGAAAATGTTACTTTTTTACATGCTGATTTAAACTTCCCGAGTATAATTTCAGGATTCTGGTGATCCATGTAAAAGTTTCTGTGAAAGAGTTCCGAGTGTCCTAGAAGAAAAATAGAAATCGTTATTTGGTTGCGAAGAGCGAAGAAGTTTGGAGAAATCCAGCTCACTCCCCACTATCCTTAAACGGTCGTGCGATATCTCGGAGCAAGAGATTCGCATTCCAGCTCGAGCGAACGACGAGGTAGAACCGGATCTGCTCCATCATAAATTTCATTTCTTTCATATTTAACACGATCATTTGATTTCGTTACCATTAATAATGCAATAGGTAAAAATAATCGTGCAATGAATAGTCAATTGCATTTACTTCAATGACGATCTAATTATGAATATTTCACTTTTTTCTTGAATAATAATGTTTTGAAAAATGCATGCAAGTACACAAAAATCGTCATTGAGGAAAAAAAGGGGACAAGTACACCTGATAAGTTATGTGACACAAACGGTGAGTGATGTAGTTATTTGTACAAAAATAATGTTTCAAAAAATACAATAATCCAAAATTGATTGAAATCATCGATTTAACATTATGATATATTTAAACAAAAAAATTAATGATAATACGAAGAATATTGTTTGAATGTTTAAGTAATTTTTACTAATTTAAAGGTCGCTCAAAATTTGTAGTTCCTGAAAGTCTACATGTGGGTACAGAACATTTTTTGTTCGTACTGTTTTTCTTTCTTGAACTATTTTTAGAGGGATTGATAAAAAAATGGCTGATTATTTCTGAATGGCCAGGAAAGGGTCGAGGGTAAAAAAGAATTTGTGGGAGGGCGAGAAAAAGAACGTGTGGCTACATCTCAAGGCGGTGAAGTATAGCGACGTCGAAATGATGACCGAGCATACCTCTGGGACATACCTGAGAAAGAGAGAAAGAGTCCAGAGAACTCCCCGTAACCTCGTATATCTTTTCATCTGTAGAAACTCGATTACTCTCACTATTTTTCTACTTACTAGCAACAGTGCTCGATTATCGTTTTTTTTTCAATTCAAGGATTCATATTATATTTAGAAATGAGTATAATAATTTTGCTAATCTGTTTTGGAATTTGTCATTTTTTCGTGCACATCAAACATTGATAATGATAGGTGCAAATTTTGAAATACTCTTCACAAAACGATAAACAAAATGAACAGTCAGTCCGAATCACGTATTTAGTGGCTTCAATGAGTTTTAAATAGGAGTTAAATATTAGAATTAATTTTATTATTATATGAATTAGAGAGAATTATTGTGATTTAATCATTTTTTCACTCATCCTTTTCATGTTGCTCATGGTCCTTGATGATTTTTGCACACTTTTTGATGTTGATATTGGTTATTAATCTATTTATTATATAAGTCTATTTTAGTAATATTCTGATTTTTGGAGTTTCATTCGTTTTATTACAAATCAAGAGTCACAAAGTGATATCTCTTAAAATTTTATTCACTCGATTGAAAGTTGCAACGTCCCACAGATTTTTTTTCTTTCATCCCTTCTAAGGTCTCTACATACGGTTCCTCAAAACACTGGCATTGCTTTCAATTTGAACAACATTTTAAAATATATTTCGGTACGATTCGATGTTCTATATTTTAAAAAAATTTACAATTTCTAATGAGAATATAATTTGTTGAATAGATTTTTCATATCGAATTTTTTTTTCTAGAACGCTTGATAAATATTTTCAGGGGTTGAAAACTTGAAATAAATTTGAAAAATGTTGTTCTGTTTTCTCGGCAAAGTTCAAGGAACCAATCCAATCTTGGCGCGACTTGCGACCGATAATATTTCTTTCCTCGATACGTATCGACGCCGGGAGGAAAACGTCGCCCGACAATTCGCACCCAATTTCCAAAAATATATTTATATATCGAAAGAAAAAAAAGTAAACAAGACGTAGGTATAGAAATGTCGAAGGAACGTCGTGAAAAGTGTCTCGTGCGAAATGAAGCTTGCTTCTTTCCGATGTGTATCTCTTATCCTTTTTCTACCCGACTGTCACGAATTTGTCTCTTCCAGAGACATACTTCCGGTGTAAGAACGATTGGGTGCCGCGTGCGAACCCTTCGATCCCACCTTCGGTATAAATTATTCCAACCAACTTGTCTCGTCCAAATTTCTTAAGAAAAAATGACCGATATTCAACAGTAAAACCACATAAAATTTTTTTTATATATTTATTTATTTAAAAAAAAACATTTATTTATAAAAATGATGCAACCACCTGTTTAGGCAAAAATTAGAGTATGAAAAAAGTCATGGATAGAGTAATGATAATTAATGAGCTTATTGAGCCCATCGTTTTTGGGTTTTTACAACCATTTTTAAATATTTGTCAATCGTCGTTTTACATTATAATTTTTCATTCTATGTATAATTTTACATTTTTATTTTCTAATTCTTCTCTCATAACGTCCGTAGTCGACTTATTTTTTCAAATGTATCGTATTATCGAAATAATTCAAAATTGTTCACCAAGTTTTAATTTCTTCTTCTTGTGGTTAATTTCGTAATATGATTTTTTCTTCATTATTTTTCCTCTATTTTTATATTTTTTTTTCCGATCGATATCTTCTTTTTCTTATCGGAGGGTTGTATCGTTTTTTTTCTTTTCTTTTTCATGTTCCCGAACTCGCGATTTCTTCGTCAACTTCACAGCTCTTGGACTTTGAATTCTTGATAAATCGTTTTGCACGTAAAGCGTTTCAGTTACAAGAGTTTAAGAGCGAGTGAATAAGGGTAGGAGGGAGGTTGAAAAAATGAGAAAGACTCGGGAATTTCACACCGCAATCCGAGTGTGCGTGTGGTGGTTGAGGCCCGTTTATTATCGTTCGCGAAAGCCAAACAGGGGTCGGAGATTCCACAGAGGATTGGAGAGTGAAAGAGAAAAAAATAGCAGCCGCTGTAGGGGATTGAAAAGGGATAGGCTCGCTTTCGCGATGGCGTGCCGACACCCCGATAAGCTCATCAAGTTCAAAGCTCAACGAGCTTACTCTCTCCCTTCGTTTTCCCATATGCCAACTGTCAGAAAAAACGATTTCGATCTACCAATTCAAATCTCTCCACGTCCCACGATCATTTTTTATACACGCTGTTCAAAATAATTACTGAAACACGGTTCTTTGATCATATTTATCAATTTGGACTGCCGAAAAGTATATTTTCTTTTATTAAAAAACTATCTTGGCAGATAAAAAATTTTATCACGAAATTCTCAGAAATTTAAAAAATTTTAGATACTGTATCATATCGTTGCTTTCAATCTCTTGAGTAGATTAATAGTTATGATTATAATTTAACTTGAAGGAACACTTCTACTCACAAAGTTGTCAGATTATTTTCGTCAGCTTAAACAATTTTCATTCATTTTCGTTAATGTACTTCCGATCTCTTAAATAATGTTTGCGTCAAATTTTTTATATATAAAAAAAATATTCTTCATCATTCAAAATCGATAAAAAAATTTTTAAATTACAAAATTATAAGTGCGTGCTTCCTTTGTATTTAATTTTATTTAAACAGCAATGAATATAGCGGGGTGCAGCTATTATCTTCATAGAATAGAATGAGAAAAGTTACCCCCATACGCTTGCACGTACTCGAACTATTTACCCTCAGATAATTGCTTTCGGGATGATACACGATCAATTCAAAGGAATTTGCAAATTCGGAAATTCTTCGAAAAGATTCCTTCGTTCTCATCCTCTCACTTTGATCCTTGTTCGGAAACTTACGGTGACACTGAAAACTTTTTCCTTCCTGAATTTCCATCAACACCATTCAATTATTTTATAAAGTAAAATTCTATTCGAAATTATTTTGATTACTAGCTCTACGCTGACACGCGTTGTTGTGACTCAGTCGGTTTCAGTTTGAAAGAAAAAAATAACATATGCAATGAGTGGCTAATAATAAAGTATCTAATTAGTGATTTAAAAAAAAAATAAAATGTCGTAGATTTTTTTTACTGATCCCAGATGTAAAATTTAGACAAGAAGTATACAAAAACACTTCAGGAAATACAAAAACAGGAAATGTGTCAAAATTTCAACGTAATCGGTCAAGAACTTCTAGAGATAAGCGATAATGAACAAACTACTTACATTCTAATTTGTGTAAATAGAAGATATAGATTAGATAATTTCCCGTGTATATGGTTACAGCATTTAAAAATTAATTTTCACAAATTGATTTTTTTGCAGAATTGTTTTCAATTCTTTTTCCAACGATAATAAGAACGGGAAATCCATAATTTAATCCCGAAGAAAAATAATTCAAGCCAAAATGGATGTGTAGAGTGCAAATACGGGAAAAAATGAGCGAGTCGCACGGGGGTAGGAAAAAGAGGCGATAAGATAAAAAGTGAGAAAGGTGTCCGCCAAGTTTCTCAATTATACAGACGATCCGAGAGAAGCGGTGATCCAAAGGGTAAGAAGGACGAAGGAACACCGGGAAAAAAATGAAAAAAAAAATGAATGAAAAGAAAAGTCAGGAGTAAAAAAGCTGGAGGAAAACGGTTTTGGCGCAGGCGCGTTTTACGGTAAACGTGCAAAGCGCACACGGTTTTCCGATTATATTTGTGTAGACAGGAATCAGGATCTGAGAGGCAAAGCGCCGTATCCAACGAGTCCTGGCATCGGGAGATTCCTCCCCGCGTTCGCCATTTTCATTTTGAGCGAGGCAATGCGCGCCCGTGGAGAAATCGTCTCTCGCTCTCGCTCGTCTTCTCTCTCCCGCTTATACTCGCGGGGATATCGCGCTGAGCCCGCGATCACGGGAGTCAGGACGTGGCGACGGGAAGCCAGTCGACGCCGCGACGCGACGCGATTTGCGCCCATCACACCCCGAGCGGGAAAGTCTCAACTCGTGTCAATTTAACTCGTTATCCTCTCATCTATATTTTTTCCTATTTTCTTTTCCTACCTCGTTTTCTCCATTTCCACCTCCCAAGACAATAACGAACTTATTTCCGAGATAATTTTAATTTTGTAATATTTTTTTAACGATTTAAAAAAAATGTGATCACCGGAGTTAATCCTGCTTTTTTACGCTCGTTTTCATTTTTCTTTTTTTTTTGGGAAATGTGTGCGGACGATTATTACAAATGGAAAGGTTTTCGAGGAATAACCGCTGGATGGATTTACCGCGCGATTCCAAGAGATTTGATCCCGAGATTCTTCCGAGAGAGCTTTCGGAATAGCGAGGCGGAAAACGTAAGAGATTTTGTCGATCATTATTTCCCTTTCGTGGTTCGATGGAAGATAAAAAATTGGGTTAAACGCTGGAATTTAAACGCTCGAATGTTATCGGGAGGAGAGAATATTTTTGCGATAAATTATTGTACGAGCGTACTGGGCGGTAGTTTGAATGAAAATTTCATGAGACTCGAAGGGGAAAAGTTCCGCGTATGGTCAGACGAGAAAAATCTTATCTCGATCTCTGAATTTTCTCTGTTGCGCGGAAAACGTCATCAATTTGAATGAAAACGCGTGCGTGTGCTTGCGGGTGAGATTCACCGCGTGATAGGAGAGCGGCAGTTAAACGAAACAAAATACGAGTGGAGCGACGAAAAATAAAGAACAAAAAAAAACGGAAGAAACGGAGGAAAGGGTGGCGATAAAAATCGTGTCCCTCGCTCATCTCTTCATTCTCTCAAGTCTTTTCCTTTCTCGCTGTCTGACTCTCCATCTCTCTCTCTCTCTCTCTCTCTCATTCTTTCTTTATCTCTCTTGTCCCCGTGCTATGTTTGCTATCCGCAAGATGAATAGGCACAATGACAAATGATCAAAAAACCGAGGATCGTTTCGACGACGGGTCTCTCAAAATACGCCAACAGATACGCTCCTTTTCCACGCCTTTGAGGCCATCACAAGAACACAATAAAAAAGTAACCGATCGAAAGATTAAAGAGGAAAAAATATGGCAGAACTACTCTTTGGTTGAACTTAGGATCTTCGATATAAAAATATATTTTAAAAAATTAAGCCCATAACAAATGAAGTTTGTTGATAAAAATAGTTTCAAACTGTATGAAAATATTAAAATTCACTCACAAAGATAAAAATTATGGGAAATCATGTAAAAACATTACAAATAAAATCGATTTTTTAGTAAATTTTATCAAATTTTATGAACGTGTTTTTCAATAAAAAAAATAAAGCAAAACATTACTTGAAATTTATAAATAGAATGTAATCAGAATGATATTTACAGAAAACATATTTGATATTTATTGATACTCGGAAAAACGTAACATGATAAATCCGCTAAAAATAAAAAATTACTACTAATTAAAATTATTGAAAAAAATAGCAAAGAATTTAAAAATATATAAAAATGCAATCAGAAAACGATAATATTGAAGAATAAAATGACGAAAAAAAGACTACCGACAAAAACTCCCCTGTAAAAAAATGAAAAAAAGGTACAAGAAGCGCGTATTGCAGCGATCGATTGCGCAGACGTAATGCACTTAATTTTTTTTAATTATAAATGCTTAGAAATTTTAAACACGCATCGACAAAAAAATTTAATCCACGTACATACATAAATGAAAAAAAAAATTTTACACATTCATGTTAAATAAATTTTTCAACGCAGATAAAATAATAAATATCAAATACAATTTTCATGAAATATGTAACATTTATAATATAAAATAAGATGAATAAATAATTATAAATGAGTAATGCATATAAGTTAAGACTCACCCTTTCTGCAACCTGCAGCTTCAGTGACCTTACCTGTTACAGTGTAGTCCGATGGTTCAAACGTTGAGTTATCTGCATTGTTTTCGATCTTCGATTCGTATCGCACGGTGTGCTGAAACGATGACATGTTCAGGAAACTTCCGTGCAATCCACAGGAGCATTCGTATCACACGGTGTGTTGAAACGATGACATTTTCAACAATTTTCCGTGCAATTCACAGGAACACTCATTTCACTTGTTTATTTCTACTCATTTTCACAATACCGAATATATGTTGTATAATGCAAAAAAAGTAATTTTCGCGATTAACATTAATTTGTATCAATTTGTTGCTATATTTTAAAAATTTAATTTTTTTTCAAAAAGGAAAATCAAATAATGAAAAAAAGTTGAAACTGAATACGTGCCGAGTTTTGAAGATCAAAAGATCGAAATGTAATTAACTATTTGGAGAAACGTTATGTAATTCCAAACCCCGATTGTTGAAATAGACCGAGAGCGCGCCAAGTGGCCCAGCAAGAATCCTAAATTATTACTCTAAAAGGAACTTACTTCTTATTTCTCTTCTATAGAAATTAAAAAGTAAATTTTTTAGAGTAGTGGAGAATTGGATTCTTGCTCAGCCCGTCATTTGACATTTGACGCACCTTGACTGGCCAGCGCGCCGGTAGGTTTGCCGCCAATGCTGGGGACCCATCATTGGTAACTGTACCAGGCCTTTTTAAACCTCCTTCATAAAAAATATGTATTCTTAAAATAACACAATACTTATGTCCTTTTATCATGATAAAACGACACACAAATCCATCAACTATGAAAAAAAATGTCGAAATTACTAATTCACCCCCAAGTATTGCTCTGAGACTACGAGGCTGTCGGCACGTAACGAGAATCTCGTCCCCAAAAGACGCTGAACACAGCAAGGAAAATGGGGTTGCAGTATCTAAACATATTTTTTCCAATTTAATCACTCGCTAAATAAAAAGCATAATTTTCGAAAAAAAATTTTATTCTCATAATTCTCGCAGAAGAACGTTCTGTCAAAATTTCATCATATTCTCATCATCTTCAATATCACTTCCGAAATATCTTAAGGGAATCATATATAATATAATAGAGCATCATTTTTTAATTTTCAGAACATTTATTCTAGACGCTTCAAATTTTTAAATACCGCAGGTATGAAATAGGTAAAAAGGTGACAAATATCCTTGAGAAACTCGTAAGGAAAAAAAGTCGTAATCTGCGCGAAATGTCCTATTTTTCACTCACCGTTCTTTATGAAACTCTGCGACGGAATTCTATATAGCGCACTTGTCTCGAAAGCATAACTCATGAAAACTTACGCCCGTACCGTTCGGGGAAAAGCGCGTGTACACACAGATGTGTATACATATAAATATATAAATGTATATATATATATATATATTTAATGAGAGTCTTTATATTTGCACACAGATATAAAGTTTCGGCCGCTATTTGTCTACGTCACGTTGTAACAAGGAAAGCATTGCTAGCTATAGCATTATTGTCCTATATAAACGCGGGAACAACAAAAAGATCGAGCACACGACCGCATCCGATCAAAACTTTTCTCGCAATCCGTTTCGCCGCAAAGTACGACGAAACGAGAGCCCAGGACTGAAAAAAAAAACTACCGGAGAAAAAGGGGAAAAGTCGCCAATCTTTTTCCACGAAGCGTTGACTCGCCGCGTCTCGAGACTCCTGAAATTTTTTTCAAAAAAACAAAAAATCCCTTCCCGAGTTGAGTTCATTGAATACTTTTTATTTCATTATGCAATTCTTATTTACGTCACGAGCAAAAGTTACTGCACTCTGAGCTTTTAAATATGAATTTTTATTTTATTTCCATGCGCTGCGAAATTTTTGTCTGTGTTTTTTTTTTGTTTCGAGAAATTATCATTCCCGAAAAAAGAGAGGCTGTAAATTCTTTTTTTCGAATTCCAGACTTTCCATCGAATGACCCAGATTCCCTTGGCATTTTCCCTTGCCACAAGCACACAGACGCGTCCGAGCGCATAAAACATGGGAATGAGCGTGTATAATGCATAATGGGTCGTAGTTCAAAAGAGAAAAAAAATCAAGTGGAGAAGAATAAAAAAAGATGGAGATGGGAACAAGGAGAGAGAGAGAGAGAGAGATAGAAAAAATGGAAGAGGAAGGAAACGTGTTAAAGGGCATGATAAGATTTACGCAAAAGTGCGATTACGCAGGGAATAATTGTCGAGGGGAAACGTTTCGGTGAAAATAATGAGAAAATGAGACAGTTTGAATGAATTACGGGGGTCGAAAGTTGGATTCGTATCTAAAATTTAAATAAATTTGCTGAAACTCGAATAAATTTGCTAAAACTCAAATAAATACGAAACGACGGTAGAATGAGGAGGGGCGGGGCAAAGAGCTTATACGACACTGATTAAATTGATGTTGCATAATAAAGCTTGTCAGGTTGCACGTTTTAGCGATAAAAACGTGTTAACGACGGGCCAGAGAGAGACTCGACTTTATTGGCTTATCGGACAGAGAAGGCTGTCGGGTCAACGATATGCCCTAGCGACGAAAGCTTCTAAAACGCTGTAAGACATATATAACAAGAACGATCGGTGCAACCGGATATAAATGATATCCATCTGCATATCCAATATATACGACACTCTGTCAGAAACTTTACTCATTCTGATATTTCCATTTTTTCTTAGACTCTCTCCGGAAACTCGAGAACATCTTCCAATTTTACTTACATTACTTGCATTATACTTTACTTACATCCCTAATAACGGAATGAGAAAAAAATTTGAACCCTTTTTTACTTACTGAATTCCTTATTTTTTATATTTTTAAATAATTTCTTATTTTTTTTGTAATTTTTTTCAAAAAAAAGAATGAGAATAAAAAAATTAATAATCTCTAAATGAAAAGGGTGATTGTTTGAAAATGTTGAAATTTTACTTTTAAGGTAACTTCGCGTGGAATTTCCTTTGGAAATGTTGCATGCGGGAGCATAGACGCGCGAAATGATGCACCCAGGGAATCGTCCAAGAATATACATGTAACAGTAAAATTATCTCTACAGATATACAGTCACATTTTTCAAAGATATGCATATAGATTTAACGTGATCTACACACGTATTTCTCGGATAAGGTAATATCCACTTTCGTACTTTAATTTCACCGATCGGGAATAAACCTGGCTTACAGCTCCGTTCAACGAATTTTGGAAATGTCCTAAAAAAATTTGAAAAGATTCAAAAAATACAGCTGAAAAATGTCTAAAAGAAAAATATTGGAAAATACGACGATATAATTAATTCATTCGATTTAAATAATTCATATGAATTCTGATGCAGAGTAAATTTTTATTATTTTAAAAAAATCACTCTAGTGAAAATCATCTTGTTTATGCAGAATTTTACACTGATATTTCTGAACGAGTTTATACTCAGTCGGGTGTACAATGCATTTAGGGAATTCATTATATAATATTCAAAAAATTACAGTATAAAATGTACGAAAATTGATTATGAATATTAATTCGAAAAACTCACGACGATATAAATAATTTATACAAATTTCGATACTATAAAAATTCATATTATTTTACAAAAATCACTACAGCGAAAATTTTGTTTATGAAGCATATTACACAGATTTTTTTGAACGAGCTTGTACTCGCGAGGGTGTACATATATTTAGTATGTATAATATGTACGTAGGGTTGAAAGGTGAGCGTGGTAAAGGGCGTGTCGATGGTACCTCATCGTTCTCGGTATCGCACATCAGAAAATCCAATCGTTCTCCTCCCGGCTATAGCTTTACGACGATCCTCCTAGGAAAACAGTGCCTGCTGCAACGGAAGTTAAGTGCTTTCTTCTCCATTGCTTATATATATAATCGAAGGAACGAAAAAACTTCTCTTAGAAAAATATTATTTTTTTATAGTCTTCGAAGAATCAAAAAAAAATGTTAAATGAATTTTTTTAGATTCGTATTTTTTTATCAATTTTTTCAGAAGCTCCTACGCGTATTTTTATCGAAAGGTTTTTGTTCTTGTTCAGATTTTTAAATTGAGTGAATGGAGGAACTGATAAATTTTGAACATCCCGGAAATCAGGTTGTATCCGCGGCACGCCATTTGTTGCAATTATCAGAAAATACAGGCAAAGCTCGTTCGGGGACGACTTTACATCGTGTAATTTAGGCTGCTGCTCGAACAATGTGGCATATCGAGAATTAGTAGGGGCATTTACTTTTAATTTATTTTCCCATATTGGTTTAACGCGCATAGTTCGAAAAGATAAATATTCGTTATCGAACGATAAGATCGTATTTAAAAAAATCTAGTTTTCGAATTAAGTTGGATCGATGAGTGTCATTATTCTTAAGATTGAGCCGAAATAATTTTTAAACAATAAATAATAATAAAAAAACAGTAAATACACCTGGAATGTCATCCAATACGGAATTTTGTGCAGTAATAAATATTTTAGAAATAAAAAAATGATAATTACAGTTTTCGAATCTTCCATGACTTACAGATAGGAGCAATTACTTATCTTTTTTCTCCTTGGGCGCGTAGGTCCGAAAAAATATATGATTAGTAATATTGACTATATGAATTAAATATATCTGAGTTGATCAAACTTTTGAGGTGGTTAAACGATTCGTGCAATCGTCTCAACAAAAATAGAGCTCTCGCAGATAATTATCATCTCAAATTTATCCCGAAAATTTCCAACATTCTGCTCTTGACGGAACGAATAATCCAGCCCGAAAAAATTGATTTATTCGTTTTCTTTTTCTCGGGGTCTATAAAAAAACTGAACGCTGTCTGGGACACACGACTTGGACTACTTTTGGCTCGTCGGAATTACGAGAAAAGCGTTCGTCGATCGTACATTTTCTTTTTCTCCCCCTTTTTCTTGCCCTATCTCTCTCTCTCTCTCTTTCTCTCTACCATACGCCCTTGGAAAATAACAGGCCGTATAGCAATTCGCTTCTTCGTTACGCGGAACATTAATTTCTGGCGCAAATTTTGCACTGGAGAACGCCGAGGACACTCCCCTCCCTATCTCTGTTTTGTGTACCCCGCGAAACCATAATTTATTGCTAAAATGTACACATGGAGTAGAGAAAGTCGGAGGCTCGGGCGAAAAGCGTGGCATGAGAAGCGAGAAGTAATCACGAAACAAACTTCCCGACGTTCTAATCGAATTTCGGAGATTGCAACTCTTTCCGCTAAGCTCTCAGTCTGCCAAAAAAAAGGGAACGATTGAAAAAAAAAGAATCACGTAAAAAATTATCGCTGGTGAAAAAAATCCTTCAGGTGGCAATATTGTTTACGGCGACGAAAATGTAATATATCAAACTCTCAGTTTTATTCGAAGAAAAACATTTTTCTTAGTTTTTCTCTCATTACGTATTTTTTTTTTCGTTTTCGTTCTCGTGATTTTATCGGTTGAAAAATCGTCGAATGAGTTATCTCGTCACTAATGTATGTGACAGATAAATTTTTCGAGCGCGTCACTCTTTCCATGCTTTTTTTATTCTTTGTATACTCGCAGATACATACATTTTTATGAGAAATAAATTTATGGCTCGTCCGTGTATGTGATCGATAAGAAATCGCGACAGCTTTCCAAAATATATGTTTGTTTGGGTTGAAAAAAGAGGGATGATAAAAAAAAGTGTAAAAAGGTAGAGAGAACGGATGAAGGGAGTTTAAAAAATTCATTGGAATCCGGTGGACACATAAACGCCGCAAAATCGAAAAAGTAGAGGAAGACCGCCACTTTTTTCCTCTCTCTCTCTCGCTCTCACACTCACTCGCACTCTCTCTCTCTTCCTTTTTTCGCTTTTTTCTCCTCAATTCGATTTTTGTGGCTTTGTATCCGGCGGATTTCAATGAATTTTAAAACGTTTCACGTCAATTCGATGTGTACGACGTTTCTTCTCCTCTCTCCCGCACTTTTTGCACTTTTTCCCACTGGGCTTGACTTTTTTTCCCTCGCTCTCCGGATTTCCCGGACGATGCAGATGACGAAAAACGGCAAATGAGTAAGTGGATCTTGCATCGATCGTAAAAATAAAGTTTATCTCCATACATTGGGTACTCATTGGGCACCGCGAAATCCCTTCGAAATCAATAAAGGGATTAAAATAAAAAGTCAATCACGTCGAATTCTCGGAAGCGACGAATCATAATGAAATCTTTGAATTCAATAAAAAGAATTAATTTTCCGTGAGCTTCCGTGAACGGTGCAGAGGGAGAAAGAGAAGAAAGGGAGAGAAACAAAATTGGACATTTTCCGACGTTGAAAGTCGTCGAGTTGACGAGGATTTTGAGAAAATTGGTAATCTAGTGAGCCAATGCCGCGAGAGTATCTCGAGAGAATATAAAAAGAGAGGAGAAAGGTTATTGGGATAAAAAGGAATATATAGAAAAAAAGAAAAAATGGCGACGTTACGAGTTCGAAAGGACACGAGGAAGTTGAAATATTCTTTTAAAATTTTATCATCTTGCGCCCTTATGACTCTTGGGAATTCCTGGCTGAATTTTTCTCTCCGTGCTCTGTTCTCTCTCTCTCTCAGATCGTTTCATCGTTCGTGGTCGAAAGAACGAGAGTGGCTCAGTTTCTGCAACGGTGTAATAACACCGGCTGCCATCCTGCTCTACACTCGATATCGTATTATACTTCATATACGTGTATAAATATAGCTCGACCCAAGCAAACGATCCTCGGAGAGCTTATATGGGAAAAACCATAGTGAGAACGAGAAGAAAAAGAAACTTCCGTTATCAGCAACAAAAAAATTAAATCACGTGATTAAGAATATTAAAAATTAAATCCGAAAAGATAAAAATGTAAGATTTGAAAAAACATATTTCATTCATGATTTATCTATTTCTGGGCAAATATGAGTATTTTTTTATCCAGAGGTGTTTTCGAATTGACACTCAATTTCATGAAAACTCGACGTTCTGTCTTAACCACTAATCAATAGAAAATTTCGTTCGACTATCGAATTTTTTGACCAAAAATTAATTTATTCATTCTACAGTTTGTTTGAAATATATTTAAAGGACTCGGCAATGGTGTAGATCTGTTCACTGTTTAAATTGCCGAACATGAGTTAAATAGACAAACTCGATTTTATTGGAAAAGGATGCCAAAAAATGTTTCTTCATCGGGTGAGAATTAAGAATGGAAATAACCAGGAAAAAAGAGTGTCGAGAGCTCGAAATTTGCTAACAAAGTGACAATTTTCGAGTTGAACAACAGGCACTCGAGTACTTTTTTTTCTTATTTTTCGACAAAACCACTTCTCAGTCGTTTGCTCGTCGTCCTCGAGAATTTCTCGTACGTGCCGAATGATCCGGGAGGAGAAAAAAAGGAAATAAAAAAAAATAAGTAGAGGATGAACGGGGAGAATCTCGCATACCTTTCAAGAGAACATCCCAGCCATTTTTACCACCGATGTGCTGTGAAAATGGGATCGTGAAAAAATTAATATCCCTTTTTTTTCAAATAATAACGCCGAAGCTGACCGACGTTTTTCTAAGCATCGAAAATACTATTTTTTCTTTCCTGTTACAAATAAAATTTTACCTATATTTTTCTTACATAAATCATCTGCATATATGTCTATTACTTCCGCTGCGAGGAGTCCGCTCGAACAAACAATTAGGTCTCCACGATAGAAATTCGTCAGGCTTGTCGCGAGAGGTGACTCTTGTAATATTAGCAAAGTTATACGTTCCCGGACTTCTGGTTCCGAATAGATAATGTACGAAACATACACGCGAGAATCGAGTTGGAAAAAAGAAAAATGTTAGTCGAACAAATAAAATTTTAGACAGTAATAATAAATTTCGGTTAATCGACTTATCTTTCCAAGTTATTTTAAAAAGAAATTTAAAATATAAACACGATTATACTTAAAATTAGATCAGTTCACATTGGTTAAAATTTTACGAACGAGCCTCGACGTCAGGATTGTAAGATTTTTATTCTATATTTAATTTTTTATTTACAATTTTGACCAAAAATGTATCTATTTTTTTCCATATATGTCAATATGTAAATTCAATATGAACAATCAGAAAAAACAAAAGATTTGAAAATCTTAATATTAGGTAGCGCTATACTTATCTTGTTCGTGTAACGGTCCGACGAGAAGTGAACGAGAGCCTCGTTCACATTCGAGTCCTCTCGATAATTACTCATTTTGGATGGATAGTACATTTAATACTATCCACCCGAACCACATTATCGAGGGTATCTCTCTTCATTTTCGCGGGCTTATTACAAAATTTTAATGTTTACCTATTTTCACCTTACAGGATCAAAAACTCGCGGGTGTTTATTTATCATCAAAACCTGTCTGTTGATAAAGTAAAAGCAAGATTTGAGTGAAGAAAACGTTTTTTAATATCATACACTATTTTTTTTTAAATCGTTGCAGCTAGCGAGCATAATCGCGCCAGCCTTGATCGTGCTTAACCGAAACCAAAGAGCTATGGATCTGTTTAATTAACGACTAACTCGATCGCGTATACTCGTGGTTGAGTCCGCGTGCAAATGGCTAGAATCTCTCGATCGGAGCCTCGAAATATACGGGAGAAAAAGCAACGAGGAAAGAGAAAGTGAGAAAGAGTTAGAGAGAGAGCGTGAGTCTCGTGACAGTTTCTCGTTATTAGTCGGGCTTCCACTTTCTGGATTTTCCACTCTCTCATCTCACGCGTTTTCCCCTCTTTTGTGCACAATTCCAACCCCTAAACGCTCTCCATATTCCACTCTCCATGTATACATTTTCCCGCCCATATTTATGTATTTGCCCTCATGTATAGACATTTTACGAGTCGTCCCCTTCTCTCAAATCTCCTGAAAGGTCTGACGAGATGCGATATCGAGAAGTTAAAAGTTACACGACGATGATTTCCGGTTTACTATAATTACTTATTTAAAAGACATCAGGAATTTGGATCTATGTCGTTATAATTGATTGATACCTAATTAAAGTACTTATATGTATAATTATTTTCTTTGAGATTTTGACATTTGTTCTAAGGTAAATTAGCATTTTTTGCAGCTGAACTAGGTTTTTTAGTTATTTTCATTACGTTCAATAAAAAATAATGTTGGACGAGGTTGGAAATGTTTCAAAATTAAGTTTGAAAGTCCGAAAAAATTTCTTTTTCTCGTATTAAGGATTATAATAATCGCAGAGATAGGTGTAATTTGGCGTTGTAGAAGCGAGAAATCAAATTTGCTGCAAGGATATCGAGACGCGGAGGTAATTAGCTCATAGAGTTTATCCAGTGCCAAAGACGGCGGCGATAAAGAGAAAGGGAACGAAAGAGAAACGTAGATAAAAGAGAATACGAGAATTACGAACTATCACCGGCAACGACGATTCGTGCGTTGATTAACTTTAACGACTTGCGCCCACTGAACCGAGGCAATGTGGTTCCTCCTCGTTGCATCTGCCTTATCCAACGACGTACTTTCCTCCAGCTTCTTCCACCCTTAAATCTCTTACTTCTCTCGCGAACATTCGCTACATAGCAAAAAACAAATATGGAAACTTCCAATTACTTCTGCGAATAATTATTGTATTTTTGAGCTATTTTTCCCCTTTTGTATTATTATGATAAAATTCATTATTATTATTCTAGTTTGATAATTCCTTTGGTAGGAGGATGAGAGAAATAAGCGCTGGAGGTAACTTTTTTCAAAACGTTTTGCAGTCGTCTTATTGGATTATTGCAACTGGCAGGAAGATAACGAAAAATATTCTCATCATCCGCTTTCTCATTTCGTGTTCTCTGTTCAATAACATCAAGCTCAATCTATTTCCATTCTATAAATATACATAGACATTTCTGTACAAGGAAACTACGGGCGAAGTGTGTAGATGCAAAGTCTTACGGGGTGCACGCCAAGATCGTAGATTGACCGGATTACATTATGGACACAAGCTCACTGGCTTACCCGGTTCGGGGATCCAGCGAGAGGCGAACTAACCGGAGGTCTCAGTTATATACAGGATGTCCCAGAATTTTACTTCAAAAACAAGAAAATTAGATTCCCCGCTAAATTCGAAGAAGAAAAGTATTCAAGCACTTCTCAATCCGACTGACCGTTGACGAGATATTAATCGCCGAGTCCAAGCCAATCGAGCGCTGACACGTAATAAGGTTGGTGCACAACGGAGCCAGCTGATTGGCCGAACTTCAATCATCGATTACTTCCGAACGCTTCGTCGGATCGAAAAACGCTCAAATACTTTTCATCTCAGAATTTTATCGTTTATCCGTTATTTTGGTTCTTGGCACGGATTTCGGAACACCCTATATACGCCCGTATGAAAGGCTACAGCAGAGGAATCCAGGACCTCGCACCTCGACACTTTCTACAGGGATTCGCTCGTGTGTCCCTTGCACATATTCCTATATAGATTTCGGCATGTTTATATCCGTGGAGCTCGAACGTGAATGTGTATAAACCGGTCGCAAGTAGAGGAGTTGCACTGCGGTCGTCCGGGGAAGCCTCGTCTGCAAGCGAAACACGCGTGGCCCAACGTAAATGACAAAGTTCCCGACCAAGAGCAACTCCTCTCTAACACCGGGTTACCGACGCTCTCCCGTGTTTCTCTTCCCTGTTATCACGTGCTTCTCGCTCCTCGGAAAAAATCAACGAAAAAATTAACTGAGAAAGGTAAAGTTGAAAAATATATAGAGCAATTTAATTTAGTACGTACTAATTTTTCTCGACTCTTGGGATTATACGAGACAGTAATGCAAAAACGAAAAAAAAACAAAAGAAATCTAAAAACACTGAAGTTGCATATTTAAATATTGAAAAGTTAATTAACCTCTTAAATTGTTTATTATCTATTATTGATGTTTTTATACTTAAAAAATGCATTTCGACCATCATATTTATCAAACCAACGTTTGTTATCTCACCACAGAAGTAAAAAATACCCTTTCTTCACATGTAAATGTAAATGTCATTTTGACATACTTGACAATGTAATTTGAAACGCTCTAATTTTTTTATTCCCCAAGATATTTTCGGTTGAGGAAATAAGGGTGGTAAACTAGAATGAACGTGAACGATTTTATTTTCGTCTGTGGAAACGTTCGAGTTCCCACCCTCTTATTATTTTCTCTGGTTATAAGAATAAGAAAGTCCTTGGTCGAGAATAATTCGTAGACTGAATATATACAGGGAAAGTTTATAAAATTACTCATCGAGGGGAGGTTTTTGTACGTTTATGGAAGAGGAGCGGGGTTAGAATCAGCGGAGACGTAAATTACATGAAAGGTCGCTCGAGAGTCGTCCGCGTATATACATACAATAAAGATACGGAATATAGTCGGTGAAAAAGAAGAGAAGAATTACAGGAATAGTCGAAAGACGGGAGAAGAAACGCCAACTTTTACCTTTTATGCAAACTCGATGGCTTTATAATGGAGTAGCCAAGAAGATGATTTATACAAGCAACTCATCTTTTTCCACCGTTCTTCCCTCAACATTTTCCATTTTGACTTTTCAACGACTCCGACATTCCATCTCACCCAAAATGTTCCCTCTTCGCAGATCATAGATTTCCGTCCCTAAAGTATCTCGAATTTGTTTGCCAAAGAGGAGAACATTTTCCGAAACGGTGTCCTTGTCCTGATCCCGATTTCGTTCGAAATCGTCCTGCGTCCTTGTTTCGAAGAGTATAAAAATGAAAAAGAAAAAAAAACTTTTTCGACGCTTAATATCAGAAAGAGGGAGAGAGAGAGGGAGGACGATACCTCTCGCTCTTCGGATCTTCGATTCCTTTTCCATGCACTTTTCGGAGGCTCACCTCTGTATACGTTCGATCTGTCGAAATAGAGTTTTGCACTCTGACCATTTCCGCATCCACGGGGAATCGAGATAGAGCCTGAGAGACGAGTAAGTAGAAAAGCAGGAGGATAGTTTGCAAAGACTCTCCTTGTACACTGATTCCCTCGAGTTCCAATTTTCTTCCTCTACCCTCTGCCATCCGGGAGACACGCTCGCCTCTTTTTTCTCTCCCTCCCACATTTTTACTCCTCTCCCTTCATCCTCCACTTTATTTCACTCTTTCTTTATCTTCTTGATCCTTTTCTCTTTCAGCCCTCCTCCTCCTCCTCTTCCTGTACTTGTTTCTTCTTCCGATTTTTTTTCTCTCACTTCCACCACTCCGCTAAGCAGTCGACCTCCACTTAGAGCAAATCTGCCCGCTGTAAATTTTCAATATCGTTTTTCGATAGAGATTCTCGACGAGCGCCTCGAAAAAAAGAGACTTCCGCCTATTTTTCCCCTCCCTCTTTTTACACTCGTAAAATACTTGTTATTTTTTACACTGAAACGAAAAAATAAAAATAAAATGTTCTTTGAAAAATACGACTTTTATGATTTTCTCACCTGTTCCCATCTTCCTCCTTTCGTTTTTTATTATTATACTCCGGATTTACGAGACGTTCCCTCTTGTACAAGTGACACTCGTATAATCCGCACCCTCTTCTTATTTTTCTCCCTGCTTTTTCGCAGCTTGTCTCCGGTGTATTTCTCGTTCTATCTCTGGTAGGTTGTCTATTAAAACTGCGGTGGCGATCGAATGTCGGATGCCAGAATCGTGACTCGTTTACGTGAGACACTCAGGGCGAGGAAACGCGATTTCCTCGATGTGCTCTCTCTCTTATATTTATTTATTTATATACATCGACATATATAAAAATATACTTGTTTATGTACATAAATGTACTTTTATATATGTGTAAATATGCTTACATATAATATAAGAATATAAATACGTAAATAAAGGGAGTATCGTGATAAAATGGCAAAGGTGTCATGCTTTCTATCCTATAACGCATTATTCGTGTACTTGAGCGATGCGAGGACTTCAATGACGATCTTCGAATGCCTACACGCCCCTCTACCTCTCACACCCCTTCTTTCTCGCTCGTCTCTATTACCATCTTCAAGCTCTAACTCATATTCATGCAAATGAGAATTTCGTACCTATACAGATAACCGAGGAATACGAAAACTATGGAAATGAATGGAGGCAAGACGAGCGGGGTGTGGAGAAAAAAAAATGAAGGGAGCTAAGAAAAACCGACGTTTCGACGAAATTACACCTCCTCGCTTAATTAATTTTGTAATAGACGCTTCCAATATTAACTACTTTCCTTTTTGGATTTAATTAAATTATTCGATCGTTTTTTTGGATGATAAATTATTATCAGATTTTATTTTGATGAATAGATGATATAAGGGGAATAAATAATGTATTATGTGCGAGCGTTTTTAGATTTTTCTTACATTTTTTTTAAGATTGACAAATTGAACAATGAAGTAACGAAGCGTACGATTTTCTTGATTTGCAGAATCTTCAAGTGTGTTACGTAAATCTGGCTGATACTATACGAATTCGTTCGACATCCTGTTCAATCCACCGGATTCCAGTGGCGAAGGAACGGTAGAAATTTAGAGAGCGGAAAGAGAAAGGATAAAGAGAGAAATTGAAGAATTTCCGGTAACCGGAATCCAGCGAAATCTCTTTCTCGATGCGAAGTCGAAGATGAAAAAAGAAAATCGAAGAGGAGAAAAACAGGGACGATCGTCTGAAAGAGATACAAATGAGTGAAGATTCGAGCTGATTCGTGGAAAATAAATTAATGTACCGAGGAATAGAAATTTAAGAATACGAAGAGAAAAAAAAAAGTAACTAGAAAAAAGAAGAATGGGAAATTAAAAAATTGCGGGAAAGTTAAAAAATAGCTAGGATGCACTCGACGATCGAGGATTCGGTCGATGAGGAGGAAGCTGTGCGCGCCCGTGTGCTCGTCAACGCAAAATTCCGTACGACAAGCGAGCGGGATCTCATCAGGCGGAGCGTGGGGAAGGTTGGAAACGAGATCGGTATGCAAAACGAGACGGGGCGAGGAGGCCCTCCTCGTCGCGGAGAGGCTACGTAACCGAGGCAAATCCTGGTGAAACGTCGCGCTGGTTGGCGGATAAGAAGAGCAGACGACGCCAAAGGCCTCCGTGAAGATCCTCTGACGCACGGAACCAGAGACAAGCTCGGGAAGAAAAAAAAAGACGAGGAAAAAAAAAACTTGACGCTGACGCGCGAAAAAAGTGAGGACTCGCCGGAAGTGCATCCAGGACTAAAGAAAAAAGAGAAAAACAGATAAAGATGACGAGTAAAAATTCAAGACTGAAGAATAATGTTGAGAAAGTGATAAAAAATAAAATGCGTGGAGTCTCGAAAAAATTGCAATAACGACGAGAGCATGAGAGTGTTTCTTTCGTGAGAAAATTAAAAATGAAGTTCGATGAACGGTAGAAGAAATATTGTAGGAAAAAAAGAAGCAACGGAATAATAGTTTTTAAACAAAATGACTGACAGTTTGAACTCGAGTGACGTTGATTTACCGCGTTTGTGCATGTTAACGGAAGACCCCGAGACCGAGGATCCGAGGACAGCGTCCCTAAGACGTGTCAGTTACGGAATTGTATTGCCGGCTATATGCTGCCTCGGTATTATCGGCAATGTACTGAATCTCGTCGTACTTACCAGACGAAATATGCGAGGTACAGCTTATATTTACATGAGGGGTGAGTATATTTCCCTTGATCTCTGTTCATTTATTTTATCATTCAATTTTTAGAATAAATATGCAAAATGAATTCTAAGTATTCATGATTCTTCATGTAGTAAATACTTTAGATTAATGTTTTCCTTTTACTAAAAATTACAAGAGAAAATCAAAAGTTTGTATACTATTTGCTTACAACAATATTATTATTACTATTATTAATTTATTGAAAGAAGTCTCGAAGGTTCTTGTAGATTTTAAAACTTATTTACTAAAAATACAACACAAAATACATTTTTTTAGAATGAATTTATGCATAGCTAATTAGTCCAAAAATATAAAATTTCATTCAATTAGATACTAAATTAAATGGACTTTTAAACTTAATTAATGAAAAGATGAATGAACCAATTGAATTTATTTTTAAATACCTTCAGAAACAATGATGTCCGTAGGATTATGAATAAATCTGTATAAAGTACAAGACGGTGAAAGTTAGCGCAAGATTTGGGCTAATAAAAAAGGAGAATAAGAAACGCGATCGTCTGTTCCGGTTGGGTGTAAATGAGAGTCCACGTCATCCCTTGTAAGCGAAGGGCGCGCGAAAGGGTTGAAAAGCGAGGTAGGATGAGTTGTACTAACTAGAACGAAGGGAGAGAAGCTCGTCGGGTATCCGCGAGGGTAGTTAACGAGCTCGTTTCGATAACGACAATAGAGGTGAGGAGACGACGCGAAAAAGAGAGGAACACGTTGTGCTTGTACACTGTACAATTTTATTGACGCCTCAATACATAAATAATAATACACCTTCCTATATACTTACGTACACGCTTTATCAATTTTATTTATTTTTTCAGTTTTATTCATGAGTTTTTTTTCCACGCCAGTAATACTATACATTTTCATAGATCGTTTGTCAAGTATAAATAAATTACTTTTTTTCTTTAATTTTATTACAAAAAAATACTTGTTTATTATTACATTTACTGATAAGGTATTTTTTCATAAAAATTATTCATTTTTTTCAAAAAAATATGTTAGAGAGTGCATTAGCGAAAAAAATGTTCGACGTTCGCATTCTCGCAAAATCCAAATGTATATGGGGTGGAAGGAAATATTCGAAATCGTTCTGAATACATCAGCGACATGTTGCAATTTTGCAATCCAGAAATGATCGACAAAAAGAGAGAGAGAGGAAGGTGGAGGGTAGGTGAGGAGAGAGGTGAAAAGGAAATGCGAACGAATGACGGGTCTACAGGGAAGACCATCGAATATCGAGCAGAGCCTGCGGTGACACGTGTGTGATTTCGCTCCGACACATCTCAATATAATCACGCGTACTCGGGAGAAAAATTTCAATAAATAATACATTATAACATTATTTCTATTTTTTTCATTACATTTTATATCTAACATGTGTATTCAATTATTTATACAAAAACTGCTCAAAATTTGTCTACTCAACAATGCTAAAAAACAATATCCAATCTGTATAACAATATCGAGCAGACAAATTTTGAGCAGGGATCTGGTTCTGCCAGTCATGAATCGAAGAAAAATTAATTATTTAGAAGAATTTTCATTTTTTAAATAATAACCAAACTATTAATAATTATTATTCAAGAAATATCTCGAATTCTGGAGGTTCAAAAGTATCCAAAATATCTATAAAACTTTCTCTATTCGCATGAAGATTTCAAAAAAGAAAAAATATATAGGAGTGTATCAAATTTTAGAAAAGAACAAAACCATGTGAAATAATTTGAATTATTTTGAAATCTCGGATTCTCAAAGAAGCTTCGAATTTTTCAAAGGACGTTTAAAAATCTCGAGCACGTATTTTTTTATCGAGCGAGGAGGAGGAGGTAAAAATGGAAGGTGTTAAGAATCGAGATTGTACAAAATATTTCGCAGCGTGAGTTTTCCTTCCGTGCATTAAGGCTTATGTATAAATGCATATTGCACTCTCGCTCCATATTGGAGGCGTTGTGCGCGGTTTCGCAAAGGAAAAGACTCGGGCAAATATTTCACGAGGAAACACGCGTTTGTGCGAGTGTTTCCGCGTGTTCAACGCAATCATCACGTACCTTTCTCCGCCTCTATTTTTTCTGTCTATTTTCTCGCTCTTCTCCTTCCTTTTTCACTCTCTTCCGGTTTCTCCGAGGAGGAGCAGTCTACGCGCGATTCTCATGTGTGGAAAAAGGGACGAGGACATGATACATAATGGATGTGTCTGCTCTCGGTGCATGACGACGCTCTCTCGCCTCCTCTTTTTGCCGTTTCGTAACCACGTACTTCCTGCCCGTCCTCGTCAGAGGACACGCTCTCGCTCTCTCTCTCGCGAGATTTCGCAACGTAGCCAATTAGACGGAATTCCAAATCCAACCCTCTCCCTCTCACGGTATATATTCCTATAGAAGGAAACTTTCCTCAAGAAATATCCGGTTTTCGCTATCTTTTTTTACCTCTCTTCATTTCTTTTTCCTCTCACATATTTAAAAAATGTCGTCCTGGTCTCTCTCCCGCCCTTCGTATCCGCTTTCCTGATATTTTTTAATATCGGAGCCGCTGCAAGTAAATTGAGAAATTATCGTCCAAACGAGAGCTCTTGAAAGGATAAAATTAGGATTTTTTTGATGTCGATTATAAATTTAGATTTTTTCGGTGGTTTCATTTCAGGGTCTTTCCTTGTCAGGGCGAGACAGTTTGTTTCAATTTTTTTCTTATCTCCTTCGCTTCTTCACCCTCGTTCCTTCGGAGTTTACTCTTGGTATATATAATAAATTGTAAATAATTGTCGTTGGGGTCTTAGCTAGTTTTCAGTCTCGAGGGAAAAGTTGAGCGACTGTTTGCCAGACATGGAATTTTTGTGGCTCTCGGCTAAGCGACCGAAATGAGAGCGTGCCAGTTCGTGTTTTTACGCGACTGCGTGCATGCACTCTCGTCCCCTCAACCACGGGGGGACATTCCTTTTTCCTCGAATTCCACGGAGCTGCATTAGCAGGAAATTACTATCGGTAATTCAATTTTCGATTTTCGTCTGTTCCTTCTTCCAATTCCATTTCTAAACTCGATGTTTTTCCCAATTCAACCCTCTTTACTCTCTCCTATAATCTATCCATGTTGGACTCGAGTGAGGATTGTAAAAATCGAGGACGTACGAATTGAATGAGAGTTAAAATATTAGGGGGATCAAACTTCCGGAAAATCGATCGCGAAGCTCTTTTGTCTTGAATATTTTTCGTTGAACAAATTTTTTAAACTATTTTTCTCGTAATCTACAGCGAATTTTTGACAGCGTATCTCGAGTCATTCCTATTTTCTGCGTTTTGCGTCTGTCTATTGAATTCGAACGAAAAATGTGAATATCGAGGATAAACGTATTGAAAAAATTGGAAAAATATAAACATTCGTGCATAAAAAATTTAATGAATATTCGTGGATATTTTATCTAAAAATTTCCATGGAGTTTTGTGAGAAATTAAAAAGGTAAATGTAAGAAAAGGAAAAAATTCCGGAAGAATTAAGTTGGGTAAATAATAACTTCCACCTAAAATCGAATCGTTAAACACCACCATAAGAATAGGATCTGTAATTCCTAATCATCGAAACTTACGACCAATAATTTTACGAGTTAATTTCAGATGGGGCGGGTCCAAATTACCAAAAAATGTTTACCCACGTGAGTGAAAAATGACCTTTAAAAATAGCTAAAAATCCTCTTTTGATGGATAATAAAATAAAAGTATTATGATTACAATGATAAAACAATTCAAATAAAAAATTTTACGACATGTTTTTAGGTCCGACGAAAGGTTTAGTTTTTGATAATTAACTATAAAAAAAGTTTGTCCCGATGCTTCAAAAAATTGTGATAAATGTTTAATTGACAACAGCTAAAATCTTTTATGTCGAAAGGTCCGACGAAACGATCAATTTTTGTTAATTAACAATAAAAAAAGTTTGTCCCGATGCTTCAAAAAATTGTGATAAATGTTTAATTGACAATAGCTGAAGTCTTTTATGTCGAAGGGCAATAAAGTTTTTTTGGCTCTCTCATTCGAAATGGCACGATAATCGAAAGGGATAGAATGAAGATTCGAGTGTAGATATCGGAGGGTTTCATGGTTTAATATCGCTTGTATATAGGGCGATAGCGCAATTCGGTTTCTATATTGGATTTGAGGCACTACTATTACGAAATCAGAGAAGTCTACTATCCTTTCCATCCGTACTTTCTCTCGCTATCCGGAGCCGCGCACTTGAATTCCATCGCGCGTTAAAGCCACAATTTGTGCTGCGAATAGTTCGCGTTATTCAATGCTTCTGGCTCGAAAGCTCCTCTCGGGCAAGTATAGTGCACTTACCGACCGTTCAGACCGCATGAAACGCTACTTTCCTCTTCACACTCGCATTCTCCATTCCCTCATAAACGAAATTTCAACCTTCGATTCTTCATCTTCATAAAAACCTCTCATTGACCGCCATTTTCACATGGAAGTTTTTTACTATTTTCAGACAACGTAACATTTTCTCATTTCTACTTCATCATTTCAGATCCGTTACCTCGAAAGCTTTTATTTCGACATTTTTTCAAATTTGGTTATCGAGATCATAATTATAATTTAATGGTAAATGTAAACTTACGCACATGCCGTACATGATAAAAAAGTGACTTTTTTGTATCATACATTTTTGAAATAAAAAGCTTTTTTCAGTTAGAAAACGTTCATTTTTTGGTACGTTTAATTACAATAGGTCATTTCGCAATGGATTATTTATTGTTTGAAAGATAAAAGTAAATAAAAATTATTTGAAATTGAAAAAAACGAACACAAACACAAACACAAAACGGTTTGACTGAGTGCTGAATGCAAATCTGTAAATTTTACATGAGATAAAACGTTAAATTGAATCTTTAGAATAATTTTTTTAATCGTAATGCTTCTCAAATTTTAGTGGATCACTTTTAAATGGAGCGATAAAAACAAAAAACATTACCAAATTTCAGCAATCTTTTTATGATTTTTAAAAATTATCTTAATAATTATTTTGACAGGAACCATTTTTCAACATTTCTGAATGCAAGTTTTGATATTTGTTTTTTGTAAGTTTTTTTTTACCATGAAACAAAAAAAAAGAATTTCAGCGCTAAACGGTTGGATGCTTCTTCATAATCGATATTCATAAAGTCCGAAATGTGAGAAAAAGTCTGGATTGTATTGATGAAAGCGTAGAGAGGGATCAAGAGCCCCAACGAGCGTGAAATAAGGCATCAAGAGGTGAGGTAAAGGCAGAGGGAAAAAGTTTTGGTAAAAGTTTCAGGAGAGTTTCATAAAGCGCAGAAGAAGGAGCGATATACCGATTCAGCATAAACCGATCGCGAAAAATTGCGGCAATCGCGAAAGGCTTAAAGCCTTTCCCTCTCTAAGCTCCTGTCAAAAAGACTCCGCTTTCTTTTTTCTTCGAGCGATCAACTTGTCAGGACTTAAGACTTTCCTCGGAAAAAAGATTAACGCGGAGAAAGGAGCGCGCGGAAATAAGGTAAATACGGTTTTCCTGAAATTTCGAATAATTTACCGAATTTGATAAATATTTCAATCACGTTCGCGGATGAATTTCATCCCCTGGATTTATTCACTTCTTTTTCTCCGAATTCTCGACGTAACTCGACAAAAAGAATAGTCTCGAAAATGGCTCCTATAACTTTAAAACAGTATGTTTTTCCTCGAGCTACGAAATTGGTTGTCAAGGTTTCTCGTCACGAAAAGGATTCTCGTTCTCTTCTTGTTTGATTTTCCTCTCCTTTTTCCTTTTTCTCCTCTTCCCGAACAATGTGAAAAACAAAAGGGATCATTTGTAGAGGTTCTCGACAAATTCTGAAGGAAAAAAAGGGCTGAGTAGTTTGACAAAAGTTTCAGAATTTTTCACGAACATTTTTTCCTCTCTTTTCATCGATTACGAGAGAAGAATTTTCGCGTTAAATAAACGAAAATTCGAAAAAAAAAATCTACTTAATATTTATGCAGAATACCCCTGCGGAGTAAATATATTTCTCTTTCTCATGCATTCCGAGCAGTGCGAGGAAAGAAAAGATAGGAAGAGAAGAAAAGCATAAAACTTCGCGTGTAAGAGAATTCTCTCGGGTTTGTTCGAAAAGACTCAAGTCGTGAGGATAAAGATCGAGCAATTCGTATGCGAGTACTCTTTTCTCTTTTTGTCTCCATCTTCCGGAAAGCTTTCGGTGTGAGAATATAGAAGAGAGCACGGAGAAGGAGATAGAGAAAATGCACCAGGTGTCGTTTCTTCGAGTCCATTGTCCTGTGACGGAATTCATAGGCCGATACATCGATAAATCGATTATTTATCCTCTCCAGTCTCGAATGAGAGAACGAACGAAAAGAGATACAGTAAAAAAGTGGATTTTTTATTCGATCTTTTCTTTTTTATTGCTCTCTTTCCATCTTTATCCTCGAATTTCCCAAAAACTGGCAGGATCAGATATTTATGGGAAACATTTTTTATTCGGCATTAAAGAAGAATAATCTCGGGACAAGATCCGGGGAGGAAAAAATTCACGAGAGGACCGTAAATTCGATTTTCCTTGTAAAAATCATTTATAGCTACATTTTTTTATATTTTTGAATTTTTTTTTCTCCTTTTTTGCGCTCAGGGATAAATATGGGAGGTACAATTTTATCGCGTCTCGTATATTTTTGGTCTTTGTCCGCGTACACAAAGGGGACCGAGCAGGATGATTCGAGGCACGTTCGAGATCGCGTGAGAGTTTTCTGTCGCGTGCTCGGTGGCTTATGGTCCAACGAATCATTCGGCAGCTGGGACTGAAACCCTTCGACACACGAGAAATCCCTGAAAAAAAAGACAAACGAGGAGAACGGGGGAAAAAGGAGCATGAGCCGATAGAGAAAAAAGGATTAGAGGAACTGGAAGCTTCGTTATCATCCGTCGTTTCTCAACGAACCTCGTCCCGGGGTTCAAGAAATTAAGCCGAATGCCAACCGAACCGGTAACTAACCGAGTTTGACGTAACTTAGTAATCAACGCGCGCCCCTGTAGCCAACTTTCTTCTCAATTATACGGATCGGGATAAAATCTACAAGAGTTTTTAATAATTTCGTACGGCTGAAAATGCATATTTCGAACTTTTACATGAGAAAAAAATTTTTTTTTTCGATTTTAAAATTTTTGTGAATAATTTCTTAATTTTTAATAAATTTTTTAACATTCTGTACTTCTAACTTCGTTTCTTTTGACTTTAGACTCTTTTTGAGGTGAAGCGTATAGCACAGAAATCAAATCAATAATTAAATAAAATTTAAATATTAAATAATTTTATGTCAATTATTATTATTATTAAATGATTTATTAGAAAGGAAAATAGGTAAAAGTGATAACAGACCTTTTCTTACCTAATTTCGAGAATATTTTTTGAACAAATCGAGGAAACTTACGAAACATTTTTCTTCGACTCAAATGTAGCAAATATCAATAGATAAATAATTCAAAATTTTAATTGATTGTACATATTCACGAAAAAGCCATCGAAGAAATCTTTGTCGAAGAAATTTTTTTAGAAGAATTTTGGACCGTCAGTTTATAAACGAACGTTGAGGGCCATTCGTCATGGAATTTTGGCCAACGTCAGCTTTTGGTCGTAATCCATTGTATCGTTTTTAACCCTTGGAAATTTTATATAAATTAAGGTTATATAGGGGAGGGTGGGGCACGACGGCCCCCGCGGGGCACGACGGCCCCCCTCAAAAAAAAAAAATTTTTTTTTCGGTCAAATAATGTGTAATATGATGTGATTACATCGTATTTCACATAATTTGACCAAAAAAAAAAATTTTCTAAAAAATTTTTTTTTGGT
>JAPYYX010001216.1:0-28990 GCA_030522605.1 Cremastinae sp. B BG-2022a | reverse complement strand
TTCCTTCAATTGTGATTAAAAAACAAAAAATTCAGCATATTTAAACCCTTGGAATCGGAAATTTTTCTTAAGTACCCCATTTTGCCCTCCCCTCCCCTAAATAAAAGTTTTTCGTAAATAATGTCATCAAAATTTCCTGATGTTAAAACTTCAGACAATGAACATTGAATCCTCTTAATTTAAATTTGATTAATTTAAATCTAAAAAGATTAAATCTTTAAATAGTTTTTATATTTTTGTAATTTATATAAATTATAACAAATATTTTTACGATTAGTATAATGGTTAATAAAAACTTTTCCAAGAAAGAAAAAGACAATAAATAATAAAAAATTAAGTGAAATTAGGTATTTGCTTTTCTCGTTAAAAATTCTGTTCAAAAGGAAAGAGAGAAATTGCCCGTGTGAATTTCGGCCCGTGCCGAATCGAGCGGGTTCGCGGCGAGACTTCACCGAATCCACGAAAGTTCCCGGCAGCTCCCTTACCGAAGCACAAAAGAAAATCTGGCCGCGCGCCTTCCGGTGTGCGATACGGATTTTGGTCCGCGCGAACTTTCTCGGTGCATTATTATGCAGGTTTCTATATACACATATATACGTATAGCGAAACGCCTAAAAACGCGTCACGCTCGATTCTGCGAAGAAGAAAAAAATGTTCCGATCGTTATTCCGCGGCTCACCCGGCGAATCATTAGCTCACGCTAAATGAATGGTCGAAATGAAACTCAAATTGAGTCCGTGGGAAAAGTTTTGTGGATTTAAAAAAAATCCTGCGTCCGGAAAAGTATACTTTTGATCAGTATACTGATGATCCTGAAAAAGGTTTTGTTTGGGCCAAAAGGAAATGAACTCGTTTCTTTTTAAAACACTAAAATACGTCGGAGAGCCTCCGACGTCGATAAAAGGCTCATGAAATAATCAAGAGAGCCTCCACCGAAAACCGATGTTGAATAAACCACATCCCCAAACTAGGGTCGTTGACATCCGTTTTGTGAGCATAGACGTCTCGTGACAGAATATTCCCAACGAAAATAGAACAAGAAGATGAAAAATAAGACATACACACGAACCATGCATATGAGTCGTGAAAACTTTACTTTTTTGCACTTCCACTCTTGTTTTTGCTGGACTTTATGAATTCACAATTAGAATTGAAAAAAAAAATGTGGTCGAAGGGTGCATGAAACAAAAGGTCTCCGCGATTATTCCCTTTTGGTTATAAATTCAAATGATACGTTGCGATTTTTGGTTGGTTAAACGCGCGGAATATCGGGCTCTTCATCCGAAAAACCGCAGGGCTGAGCATCTAGCATATGCGAAACTTGAATCGCCGAAAAACGATATAATGCATGAGGTACGTGATGCTTTGAAACCAGCTGACATGTTTCAAAGCGGGGTGAAAGAGAAAGAGAGAGAGAGAGAGAGAGAGAGAGAAAGAGAGGAAGGGAAAATTAGAAAAAGAGAGACAGAAATGAAAAGAATGAAAAAGAGTGAGATAGAGAGAGGAAACCTATCATCATAGTTACAGCCTCGACGTTGATCGCGCGTGGACACACACACTCGAAACACGTGACGTGCGCGATGACACTGCGTTACAAATTACTAGCGAAAAGAGGGCCGAAACGCATAGTAAAGCGAGAGAAGAGGACACGTATAATGCGAGTTAATAAATTAGCATGATAATGTAAGGGCTACGATATGGCGCTACCACATGAAACTTCTCTCTCTCTCTCTCTCTCTCTTTCGCTCTCTGGTATCCTTTTGGGTTTTGGCTCTCTTTTTCTTCTCCTTTTTTCTTCGTTTCTCTTCCTCATTCTTTGATGTATCCTTCACTTCGTATGTATTCGTTATTTCTCACCGGTTACGTACGTCGAGTCATTTTTTTTTCATTCCAAACAATGAGCCTCGGAAGGATGAAAAAGTGAAAAATGACAGACTGGAGGAAGAATCACGGAGGCGTGTGACTCTCATTTTCTACGGCGAGTGTCACGGGATCGTCCAATATATCGCAGCGATGCGTAACACCCTTGCTTGGCCACGAATTTCTTGATTCTTGACTCTTCAATCCGAGTCTGCGGGCTTTTATTCTTTTAGGATTAATTGATCTCATTCTGCCATAAGATTTATGTAATGACTCTTCAGTATTTGCGTCGTTTGAAAAAGTAATTTTTTTACTTATAATTTTGTTTTGGCAAAAAATAAGGAGACGCATAATTTTTATTTTTATTCTTGAGGACTTTTTTTCAATATTCTGAAACTCATTTTACATTAAAAATAAAATAAATTAGAAATATAATTCAAAAAATAAATTTAAAAAAAATTCAAATTCAGAAAATAAAATTTAACCTTTTACCGATGCATGAAAAACGACGATAAGTAAAATTCTCGAAAAACTGTGTACGTGACGAAGTGTTTTATTTTCCTAGACCTTGTGAGAAATAACGAGAAAAGCATACAAGCAACTGTTGTGCGTTAAATTCTGGCTCATAGAGCCATCGAATTCGTTCTCACAGAGAGCGCAGAGCGTGGTAAAACTTTAATTTTCAGAATCCGACCTCTTACTGAATAACAAGAATTTACACCGGCCCAATAAATTATTTTGAAAGCATACTTCTTCATCTTCAAGTACAGTTTCTCCGATTCAAAGTTCAGCCGCACACGCCGAACTTCATAATTCAAGAAATAAAATTGAGAATTCAAAATTCAGGTCAATTTTGTTTCCCATAAACGGAAGACGATCCGGTTGACGATTTATGTAACTCATCGTCACGATTAAAGGAGTAAATAAGACGTCTGAAAAATAAAATATTATTTTTATCAATTTTTTGTGACACGTTGTTACTTCATCGGTTAAGATGGGGTATGCAGACGTTACTCGCGTACACGTGTAAAATGATATATCGGGTGAGGATCGTGCCAAATATACCTAAGGGAATTGGTCTATTACGTCGCGAGCACTCGAACGCACACCCATGAATGTTTATATTCACTTGGTCTACGGTAGGGGAAAATTTGTGCCGAATAAACCCGCATTAGTCGCACAACCGTGGCGAATCGACGCGCCATGACGAGAACGACTCGAAGCTCGTTCTAGCTGTCGTTTCTTCGTAACATTTTTTTTCTACCTCGGACAGACGGGGATTGTCTGCATTAAAAAGAAAAATCAGCCACAGAAATTGGAACTACTTACTGCTGAAAATATGTTTATAATTTTTTGGTTTTTTAAACATAAGAAAAAATGGTTATTGATCAGGTAAAATAAAAAACAGAATTTGAGAATACATAAAAACTGTTCATTTGAAAATTAAAATAGCTCAAATGACCTGTAAGATGATTTGACGATGACGATATAATTTTTGAAATTTCTTCATGGAAGCTCCGAATGATAATCTTTTACGATTTTTTAATTTATTCATAATTTCATTGTCGAAAATGTGAGTTTAATAAATTTTTGAAAATAACACAAAGTTACATTTAGGATTGTACGATCGCTCACTGACATAGATAGAATACAATTTTTCCTGCATTTTATTTGAAAGGAAACGATTGTTATTCAACACGAGAGTGGTTCCAGAAATAATTACTATTATAAACCTAAGCTTATCGTAAAAATAAAAATATTCAGTATTATATGGAGTCATGAAGTTTTAGAAACATTTCATAGCATAATAACCATTTTCATATTTTGAAATCTTACTATCAGCTGTCAGTTATCGTAAATTTTAAAAACATTCAATATTACACGATCTTTCAACACGAACGTAGAATTTTGAACACAGCAACACAGTGTTCAAAATTTAACTTATTTTGGTCATATTACACAATACATCACTAAAATTCTGAATAATCATTTATCAAGCTGCTTTGACATATTTAAAAAATACTTGCATGTCAATCTTGGCATAGAATGCAATTGGCATAGATGTCAATCAAACAAGTGACATTGAATTCAAAATCGACATTGTAATTTTTATTTACCGAGATGCTCCAAGTTTTTTTAATGAGAATCTCATTCAAAAACAAAAATGCTGAAAACTATAAAGAAAAGTGGTATTTAAAATGGAATTATACAGAAGAAAACATCGTATCTTTCGTGCAACTGACGCGAAGAGAGTCTCTAATATAGTCATATTGTATACCAAATTATCCTCCATTAAATGTGCGCGACAGATGAACCACACGTTTAATAATCGCCGTTTATGTACAGATATACGTGCAAGCGTTCCACTCAAACGCACGTGAATAGGTAATCACTACCGATGTGAGTCCTGAGTAATAAGGGGAAGAGACGGAAATAAAAAGAGCACGAAATAAAGAATAAAAAATTACGAGCAACAAGAGGCCGCTCGTTCGTGACGTTTCGTAACGACGAGACCTATTTCGCATATTATTCGATCACCGTCTAGAGTGGAGAGTGACAAAAAATTGAAATATAAAAATTCTTTCGAGTTTATTTCTATGCGAACGTTGAAGATTAGATCATTTTTTGGATATCTTAATCGAAGGAAATTTTTTTTAAAAGTAAAAAAAAATACGCCAAGTACGAAATGTCGTCTTAGAAAAAATTATAAAGAATCGTTTTGAGAACAAAAAAAGAAAATTGAACGATTAAAAAAAGTGACGTGTTTAAGTAAAAAACTAAATCTTGAAGTATACTATAGACCAATTATACATTTTATCGTACTGTAGAATCTAAGGAAGTAAAAAACGAAGTACAATTCATTAATACAGCTTATCATGTAGAGATGTCTCACAAAAGGGCGTATGTCCAATGTGACGAGACACTTCTTACATCTTTCTGACTCCAAAAAACAGAAAAGTTTCGTAAAGTTCGACTTTTATTCAAAAACTTATCATATCTCAAAAACGGGTTGACTGATCGACTTCAAACAAAAACGAATTGACCAGAGAAAAATTAAAAAAATTGACATATTTTTTGACACTTGTCATTTATTCAATTTTTGGTTTCTGGACACGAAAAGTAAAAAATTCGTAACGTTAATCTTTTGATGCATGAGAAAAAATCAACAGATATTAAAATCATTTCAAATGTATATAGATGAATCAAAATTTAGACATATTAAATATAGAAAAATGGTCGTTACCAATTAATATGAAATTTTGTAGTAATAAAGTAATGAGAAATCTTAGTCAAAGATGTACACATAAAATAATTGTGGGCGATCGAAGGAAATAGCGTCGGCAAAACTTTCTTGCGGGCTCATCTTGAAGTATCGCGAATCGATCGATGCCACGTTGGTGGTCGCGCGAAAAGGGCGGGCTCGAGAAAGGAAAAGAAATGTAAGAGAGGAAGAGAGAAATGAACGAAAGAGGAGAGTATAAGGAGAAATTCTCATGGTTCCTCGACGTTTTTCTCGCGCTCTCTCGTCGAACAGCTGTAAACTAGCGTTTTTACCCGTCGAGAATAAAAAAAAACATTATAGGCGAGATTCTTTTACACGAATTTTGAAAGGCGACAGCCGGGAACCACAATGGACCGGCGTGTCCAAAGTTTATGGACACCCGTGCTCGTTCTCCGTGTCCGTGCGTGCGCGATCTCGCTCGGAGCGTTTCGCCGAGAAAAATGCACTTCTAATAAGCGCGAAACGTCCTGGCACTCTGACAAAATTGATAGAGCGCGTCTCTCTGTGGTCCTCGATGCGTTGGAAACCGATCGAAAATCCTGATTTCGCGGTGACAATTTGCAGGTACGAAGGCCCCGGAGGCTCGAGCCCAAATTCGTCCTCTCGAGAAACGCCACTCAACCCGATTAGTCGCGGCGCCATCAATAGAAAAACGCTTAGCGGATGCAGAGACCTTTGGAGAGCGTTTCCCCAAAATACGAACTCGAGAAACGTATGAACTACCCGCAGGAAAATTCAAAGTCAATGAAGGCTGATTGCTCTATTCGAAAATGTATCAGGAAATACAGACGTCAGATTTCCTTTTTTTTTTCTTCTTCCCAATTCACAACGATCCGATGATTTTGAAGGCAAGCTATCAAGGATAGATTTATTTTCTGAATTGAGGAAAAAGGCCCTCGGCGTACAATGAAAATCCCAATGACTAAGCACCTTTCATATTTCAGCGGACATTATGAATTTCACATTTAGGTGTTATTAGATTTATCCTAGTCAGAAATCTTAATGGTACTTGAATTAACTTCTCACGTATGTTTGTCGAAATCAAATTAGATAAAGAAATAAACACTCTATAGCATTTTTTACAGAATTTCAAGTCCAGAAAAAAAACAATTCTTAATGTTAAATTTAATTGAGATTCAAGTTCAAAAAAATTTCGTTAATAGCTAAATTAGTTTTTAAAATGTTTTTGTCATTTTTTGTGAGATTTTTTTGTTACTTTTTGACTTGAATTTTTTTTATCAAACTTTGAATTGATTTTATTGAACGAAAATAACAAAAGCTCGAGTCTTCAGCTGGTAGAACATTTTTCTAGCGTCGCTTTCCTCGCTCGTTCAATTTATCACCGTGTCGCTCGCGCCCCACGTCGGGGTGAAAACGGCCCGGGTATATAAAACACACGCTACAACGAAGATTTCCTCGTCGATGGCAGTTTTGTCCTCCGAGCCGAGAGTCGAATCATTTCCGGACGATCGAGCACTGATTTTCGCGCTCGTCCCCCTCGGACGAGAGAAGGGTGTGCCGAAAGATGTACAAAAAAAAGTTTGTCAGCTCAGGAGGATGGGAAGTGATGCTTGGAAACGAGACAGTATCTCGAAGAAAATCTCATCCACATCTCAGGAAACTCGTGTCATCGGTATTATTGGCAATCAGGACAGTTCTCAAGGTCGTCAGCTTTTTGCCTTTGGAGAAAACTTAATTGACTCCGTGATCAAATTTTATTCATCCAAAATGCAAATATCCTCATTCCATCATGACGTAAAATCTCTTTTCAATATTATAATTTATTTAATTTGGATTTTTAATTGATCGTTTGTGATACTTTTTATGTCTGATGATAATTAAATGTGATTACAAATGTAATTAAGTTGATTAAAATTATTATAATTATTCTAATTACAAATACATTTCTCAACGAGTCTTGTCTTCTCATAATTCGTCGAGACCTCGAAAAACAGAAGTCACTTTTCCGTGGAAAAGTCGTCAAGAGAAATTCGCAGTAACGTGTTCATCAATCTCCAAAGTTTCTCTTTCGCAAATTTATAAGAGAGGAAGCCTCTCGGTAATCGATTAGGATACGGATATCCGAGTGAGTCGGTGTGACGACTCTCGTTACGAGAATTAGCGCGAACTCGCTTTGTTTCGAACGAGCGAAAAATAATTCGAGCCTGAGAAAATTTGGGTGCTAATAAGCGTGACAGGAAAAAGAAGACGAGGCTGATATTTTCCATCGACACCAGCAGGCTCGACGCGCGCCTCTTTGAGCCCAAATATCGAATAAAGAAGGTCAATATACATATACTATACATATAATATATATATACAAGTATACATCACGGTATGTATACGTATTATACGGAAAAAGGAGGGAAAAAGTCTCACGGAGTTAATCGACAATGGCCGATCGTTTGTCCAATTAGACTCAGCCCATTGACGCCAAGAGAGCTCGCATTGTCGAACTGGTGAAAAATCCTTGCCGCGAGAAGAAAACGATCCTCCAACACGGAGCTTTGTCCCCGATGGGCCACGGAAACAGTTGGGCACAAAGGGAACCGCGCGCGTCGAGCCCGGTCAACCCTAATGTACTCTCCGGTGCGGTACATTATGAACTAAACTACATATATACCTGTCTTCCTACACTCGTCTCGTCTCTATTTCCTTTCACCGATCCTGTCATTCATTTCGTCATCCAGACACTTGTCAGCTCCTCCCAAGACAATCACCGACTTGTCCACCGCTTGATAAACATTCTGCCTATTTTTCTCTCTTTATTCTCGTAAAAAATGTCCCTCGTTCCGAAGAATTTGAATTTTTACGTTTCTGTACGCTCTCTCGGCTCGATCAGTCTTGCGAGAATGAGGGTAGTCAATTTTTAACAGCTTTTTTACATTTTTTTTTATAGTCGATTGGTCTTGCGAGAGTTGATGAATTCTCTCATAAATCGACATCAATCGACATTTTCACGTGTATATATTTTTTTACTTCATTTAATCTTGTCGGAGTGTGAGCAGACCTGATATATTTTTAGTCTCGAAATTTTCACATCTTCATAGAATTTTTTTATTTTGTAAGAATCGTGGTTTTCAAATTTAGTTTCTTTTTTTAGGCTTGCTCCTAATTTTTGGAATTTTCATTATTTATTTGAACTCTCGAAATTTTTTATTTCATCATTATCACATTTTTTAAAAATAATCTTGTGTCTAAATCAAACCCAACATATTTCCCCTAGACTATTACTTTTTTTCTCTAGAAATTGACAGCGCGCGTATGTTGTTTTTTAATTCAGGAGAAGCCTCGAACGTTGAGCTCTAAATCTTCACCCGGGACGTAGACGAGATTTGAAGTGTGTGAAAAAGTCGCGCTCCACCTTTTTGACTCTTTTTCTCGTCCCGGACTAACTAGACTTTAATGTTTAGGGAAGGACGCCGGAAAATTACGGGCGTTGCTCGAATCGTCGCCCGAACGCGTCGAAATCACACACCTCGGGCATATTTTTCGGAGAAAGGGAGAAAAATACGGGCGAGAATTCTTTCGAAATTGGTGAGATCGCACCTTGTGGAAACCGCAGTAGCGTTGTACTCCGGAGGATCGAATAAAGATAGAAGGTAAAAAGAATGGAAAAACGTCAGAGGCTTTCGCCGGGACCTCACCAGAGTCAATTCATCGTCCATCGACGCTAATCGATTTCCCGTGGACCGCCAACGTCGCGAGAGGAGGCGGACGAGGGGCCTATCCCGATGGGAAGGAGCGTTTCGGCCTTCGTAAACGCCTCTCCGAGAGAGAAAGAGCGAGAAACTTCCCTCTCTCTCACTCTATCCCGTGTAAACAGAGCACTCTGAAAATAAGGTGAGGGCCTTTCTTTACCGATTCTCGACACCTATTTAGGTGCGAAGGCCAATTTGGCCATTTCTCATTCTGGATGAGTCCATTGATGCGGAAACTTCCCTCTTTCACGAATCGAATAAAAAACTCAAAAATAACAAAACTTCTGCCGCAAGTACGAGAACATCTTTAACCAATAAAAATATAATTTAGTTCTAAAAATTGTAGTAAAAAATCCGACATTGCTGATAAACGTCATTCAAGAATGAAAATTCAGTTTTGTAGAGCAAGAAGCTAAAATTTGATACGAGGACAAAAATAATAATAAAAAGAAACTCGTTAATATAAAAGTGCCCGAAGCGTAAAGTGAGCATTACGGTTCGAGCGTTTCTCTTGGAGGGTTGGCTTTTTGTGTTTTCTGCAGGGTGATAAAATTTTCTCACAGGAGGTCTCGCGGAAAATACGAAAAATCGTTGTCACGTACCGGCACCAATACACGTGCGGGCGAACGGGGGAGGGAAATTCCGAGGAGAAGAGTGGGAGACGAGAGCGAGTCGCGTTTGGTCGAGCTCGCGCCACGTCCCGTCGATCCGTCGCTCGGGTTGGTGGGCGTGAAGTCGTCCCGGCCAATGGGAGAAGTGGGCGAGGTTCGAGGTGAATTCCCACTCGGCGCTTCGTAGCCGGTCGGTGTGCGATCGTGGCGGCTGACTGCAGATAAGTTTCACCACTGCGCGATCTCTCCTCGCTGATCCTCGGGAAACGAGCGTATAGATATCAGCTCGCTTATTTAGTACGGAGAAAACGGCGACGAGGAACGAGCGAAGGAACGAGAGGGGCGAGAAAACTGCCGAGAATTAGCGAGAAGGGGCAAGTTCTTGCGTAAACGCAGATTCGCAGCTGGATGGTTTCTTGAAGCGCTAACATAATAGAGAACGATATGACATGCGCGTGCTTAAACTTTACGAACCGGAGGGTTGCAATGTCGAAATGGTCTTGAAACTTTTGGCCCTGGCGCAATAAAAGACGTGACAAGAATGTATACGACTTTTTATACGTATAAATCTAATACTAATTAATTAATGAAGTGTATGAAACGCTTGGAGAGATCACTTCAATAATGAAAATTCCATTCCGACTGCTATTTTGGGAAATTAAATTTAAATTCGATTCTGAAAATCATTGAATTTAAAATGAGGGTAGAAATATTGAAGATAATTTAATTTTAGCCAAATGCTTGGACCCAACTTACCTTTTTCATCGAATGCTGCGTTTGATGTGAGTATGATGGTTAAGAGTAACCCAAATGTTCATCATTGCATGGTGGAAAATTACATGAAAATGCTAAATAAATCTAATTGAATATACATGAACCATGAACAGTAGTAATAAACAATTGAAGAACTTGAAACGAATTGCAACATCAAAAACGAAATTTTGATTGCAACTGCCATATTAAAAATTATCAAATGAAACTCCAACTCATTCGTTGTTTGGATTCAAGAAATATCAAAATGCAACGCAAATGCAGAAACATGATTGCAATTTTTTAAATCTCAACTAATAGCTCAACTCATTTACTTTTTTTTATTGGAGAGACCTGGATATCGACTTCGAGCTGGCCTATAAAGCGATCAGGCTGCGGGCATGCACATCGTCGCGGCGCAAGACTCGAGAAAAGTGCATTTCGCGTGACGCTCGTTCTCATTAATTACGGATAAATGTATACTTCAATTTGCATGTACTTAGACATGAAGGGTAGATGCGAGCGTGTGTTCGTATGTAGATGAGCGTTTATCAGGGATAATACCGAAGACGAGAATATTTTTGATGAGAGGCGATAAGGAGCTGAGCAAGCTCAATCCCGCTTTGCGGGAACGCTTTATAAAACATTATGGGGGAATCCTGCGAGCGCGGCGTATTTAAACTTTCGATGTTTATTGACGTCGATGTCTCTCCTCTCTCGAAACGCGACTGGCGGTTATGCTCGGTTCATTAGCATCCGTCATCGAGTGGAACGCAGACTCGTATATATCCCGCATATATTTTATACCTATATTTAGTATCTATATACGTTTTATAACTATATTTTATATCTATGTAGTCTATCTGTATATCTGTATTTTCTACCTGTATAGACCTCACATGCATTATATTACATATGTGTATCGAATTACATGAATCTTCGCTTCAGCAGATAAGGAAAAAAGAGTTGGCAGCCTATTCCGACGATTGCTAGTTGTCACGTTTTTTTATTTTTTTTTCCTCATCGTGCTTATAATATTTAATTTTTATTGACGTGGTTTATTGGGGGTCCTCGAGAATTCGTATACGTTGAGCAGTTTTATTGCTTCTGCGTATATTCAGGTATAAACGAGTCTGGATATTTATTTCAATAATTATTTTCTTCTGTTTTTTTCTGTGATGTTTTTCTTTTTAGGAATAATAATTTCAAAAATATCTTTCGGAAATACGCATTGAGAACAAGAATTTGTTGGATCAACCACAGCGGTGTGAGTGGAATGATAATTTGGTTGGAACGTATAAAATTGATTGCATGAATCAATAAATTAATAAACTGTATTCAATTTTTCAGACGACTGGTGGACAAAAAACTCAACCGAGTTTTTCATTTCGTGTATTCGACTGTGTTGAACCAATTTCTTGTTTCTCAGAGTAGAATTACAAAATATGGATATTCAAATGATATTCTCTGGTGGGATTGAAGTAGTTGGAATATTGCTTTCTTGGAAACAATGGAAACTAAAATTCCGGCCAGTTAACCGGACGATTGTCAGGGAGAGCGAAGAAGCGATACAGACAATTTTTACGTTCGCATTTCGTGTCGAACGATCGTTACGGAACTCGCGGAAAAAGCAAAGGGGTTGCGAGCGAAACGATTATAAAGAGAGAAATCTATTTGCACGGTGCTGAAATACGCTCCCAGGGTCGAAGTCCGCTTCGGCACATATCTACGGGAATGAGAGGAAAATAAAAGCCCCAGAGCTGGAAAGATTCCAGCCGCGATAAAATGTGAACTGTAAGGCGAAAATACGTAAAATTTTATCCTGAAGACTTATCAACCATCGACTGTTGGAAGAAATATATTTTTCTAGAGAAAGAAATACAGTCGAGTGTCGTTAAAATGAACTAATTGGGACCGCTCTATTTAAAATCAATTTCATCAACTTCAACTTGTATCCCCACCACATGAGCCACAATCAGTTGCGCAAACGTGATATGATTTCATGCAGATATACAAATCAATTGTCTACCTGGAATGGTACCATGATTGGATGGTAAATTTTAGCGATATGGAGTGAAGAAATTCATAATACCTAAACGGGATAATTCACTTTAGTGAAAGGTTCACTTTATAGTTAAATTTACTTTAATGACATTGGACTATATATACAGGATGGACTACTCTATCCTAAAGAAACTTTCAAAAAAGTCGATAACCCAATGAAAAATTGAATTATATTTTAAAGGTTCTCACATAAATGGCATTTGACATCAGTCCGAATAGTCTTCCGTAAAGAATTTTATGTACTTGGCCATACGGCCATTGTGCTGAAGATCATCTATCGAAAATAATAACAAGAGCAACAGAATGTAGGAGATTGCATTACGGTTCTTAAAAATTCATTTATGCCCGGAAAAGGCAATAGGTTTTCGGCTATAAAGTGAACCGTAATGCTTTATCGCTGGATCGGAGTGTTGTACGGGTCGATATAAATGTATGAATAGGGGACGGGATGTGGGAAAACACATAGAGCGATGCCTAATATAGACTAAGAGATATTATTGCAGCGGCGTTGGGAGAGCCTCATTGGGCAAAGCTCATTCGTGTCTTTTCTTTCTTCCTCAAACACGCATTTGCGTTTAGCTGCGCGTTTGTACACCGACTCCGGTAAAGTATAATACAACGTATACATATTGTAAAATGGTATGGGTCATATTAGATGGTCAGTATATAGAGATACGTGCAGTAAAATAGTACCGTGTAAGATGTTAGGCGAGCTGGACCACCCTAAGTATCGAGGGATCATGCTAAACGCCGCGTAAGATCAAAGGGAACCGACGGGAATCCGGTGGCGACCTATCATAATAATTTGGCCGCGCGGCTCGCGCCTCTTTGTATTAGGATATAGAAGCCGACGGCTCGAAAAAGGAATGAAAAGAGAAAACAGACGAAGAAGAACGGGGAGAAACGAGCCACTCGATTCCGGAGTCGTCCACCGCGCTAAATTGAAGCTAAAAGGACTGTAAAAAGGTTTTAGAGAACGGAACGCACGCGTTTCGAACTTTTCCTACTCCGTTGGGTTCGGAAATGCGTGTGGCCGTGATACCATCGAAGATCTTTATTTAACTTCATGTGTACGAACTGAAATATGTCAAGGTAAAAAAGTTGTCAGAAAATATCTCACATACCTAAAAATATCTGATGTATGATATGAACAATTCCATGCGATTGTGGATGATATGATGAGATATTGTAGAAAATGTATTCGGTTCATTCGATTTTCGTAGACTACCGGGACATTGTAATGTCTGTTCTGCTGCGCCGGAGGAAAGAACAACGCGAATTACCATTATCGGGGTGCTGATGGATCGGTTGAACGGTTCACGTGTACATCGTTGTCACCGCAATGACAGTGTCTTCTTCCACTATTATTGCACGCAATGAATACTGACTGCTGCGGTGAAAGCCAGAAGTTATAGGCGACCAGAACGACGAGTAAAATATCATGCGTGTATAGTATCGTAAATTTTCGAACTTTAATACCAGGCTTTCAACGGGAAAGATATCTTTCGAATGACGAACGACAAAGTTAATAAATGCCGAGTTTTCTACAATGAGACTCCGTATACCATTTTTTCAAGACCATTATTGTGAGCGCTCGTTCATGTAGGATATAGCCGTTATTTTCATTCTTTCAGGAATTCTACGCTACTCAATTTTGTCATTTGCATTTTAAGAAATTTAAGAACAATTGCAATTCCATCACTTTGAATGCTGTATACGAAAATGGAATGAATGATTTTAAAAAACCTCATCACTCGTTATCATCATCCTTATTTAGCCTTAAGACCATATGTTGTATAATCTCTTGAACAATCTGGACCGCGAAGATTTGCAGAGAAAAAAGAATTCCTCTGGCAAGGCTCATCCACATACGCGAGTATAACCGAGAGGTAATATGTCCGCTTGATGCCAAGAGCGGAAATTTTCCGTGTCTGCGTCACAGTGGTAGATAAGGCAGAGGGAGAGAGAGAGAGAGAAGATGAGATCGAAGAATCTTGGGAGGGAAAAAGTCCCCCTTTCCTTCTTGAACGAGAATAAGCCGATCTCGGACGTGAAAAAGAAGAACGCGAACGAGCTCGAGGGGACGTTAAGTACGTCTCGTAAAAATTCCATCGAACCAGCGTCATTTTGCCGTGGGGGTCTTTGATGCCAGGGCAACGGCGCGGAAGGCTGGTCCGGTCGAAGCTCCACCCACCCTAGAGCCTGATCCCGCCTTTCCTCGTCTTTGATCTCTCGCCGCTCGACTCCCTCCAACGCTCTCGAGCTCTCGCCCCTCCGGATACCCGGCTAGCTCGTAACTGGCACCGTGAACTGTTCAAACCGTTTTGAGTCACTGACTTGAACTGGCGTGCCGCCCCGGGGATCGTTCGATCTGTGCTTTTCACAACAAAATACTCGAAACTCTGTCATCGCGTTCGTAGCCCCGAGCGCGATAGTGCAAGCTGTCTCGGTGATTTTTTGTTTGCTGCGTTTCCTCGTAAATGGTACGGGGAAAAATTTAGATTGTGTTCCATTATCAAGGATTTGTCTATGATATTATCGTATTTTTTGCGTAACGGACAGTGAAGAACCAGTTAAACGAAGATTTTGACTTGTTTTGTGACGAAAAACGTTTTCAGATGCTACAATAGAGCGAATGAATTTTACCGACGCTTGTTTTACTCTCGGTACATTTTCGCGGTATCCTTTCGGGAGTGAGTGTCAAAATGGCGGGTGACGAATCAAGAAAGAGGTCTTGATGATCCAACACGTTGAGATCAATATTTCGAGGAGGAGTCGAAATTTTCCTCGTGGGCTAGTTCATAACTGAGATGCGGAAACGCCGGTAGTATAGACCTATAGGGTGTGTGTGCTGTGGTGCAGTGTTATGTTATAAGGATTTCGAGAGTACTTCGAGAAAACTCTACCTTAGGAATCAAGAGAATTAGAAACGATATCGTTGTGCGGTTTATCAACAGTTTTGATAATTGTTGCTTTGACGTTAGTGGCCGTACCAAGTGGTCTTATCAACAAAAAGTAAGGATAATCGAAGTCACATTGATAGATATCCGAATAAATTGGCAGATAAGCTCGTTCGCTTATGTTACTAGCGGAAAGTGAGATTCGCTTCCAGGATATCGGAGCGAGAATGTGCACAACGGAGATGACCGAGGTTGGATATAGCACGATGTCACCGTCTACAGCATCCTCAAGTGGAACGACCTCTGGGTGTTTAGGTTCGCCTAGCAATCGCATAGGAAGCTCTCGATGTTCACCAGGAAAGCCACGAGATCCGCGAGAGGATGATGATGATGACGAGATCTCGGTTGGTTGTCCGAGTCCGCTTCCTTTAGTTGTCATGAGCTCGCAGCAGGATGAGGACGAGAGACTGAGTTCTTCAAGAGATGAGAGATACAGCGAGAGACTGAGTCCACCTAGTTATTTGGATGAAGAGGATAGATATTCGAGGGACAACGGAGATTTTGATCGCGGAAGTGGAAGAAGACGACGGCAGGCGAGTCGAACCTCCTCGAGTGGTGAAGTAACGATCACTCGAGATGAAGACGCAGACAATGAGGAAGATGATGACGAGACAATAAGATCCTCCAACGGTACGACGGATGATTACTTCAAGCCATTAAAAAAGCTGAAGATGGTTCCGATTCAACAATCAGATGATGAGGATGAGAGAGACAGAGACTCGAACAATGAACGTGGTGTCAAGTCCTTCAGTATTCTGGACATTCTGTCCCATAGGCCTAAAGCAAAGATCGTCAGGCCTTGGGACACAGTTGAATCGAGTCAGACACACCTGAGTAATAGTCACAATCATCAGAGGCATCATCACCACCTGCATCACAGTTCGCATCATGATCATCATCATCATCAGTTGCAATCGCAGATCCATCACCATTCGAGTCTGAGCCAGGGACCAAGAGATCTATCGCTGATGGGAATGTCTTTAGCCGCTATGTCAGGTTCAATGAGCGAACCACCTCTGAGCAGCTCATCGTCGTCCGGACGAAGTTCCGTATCCGATTCCGGTAGTCCGGATCCTCTGGCTCATCACCACCATCAACATCATCATCCTCTTCACCACGGACTTCATCATCCTGGACTTCATCATCCAGCGATGCAGCAACAATTCAAAAGAAGCAAAACCAGTCAACAACACTCGTCAAGCGGACAGAACGGAAAGAGGACTACGGGTCAGAGCAGTCCGCTCGATGCGCTCTTCCAGATGACGAGCAAAACGTTCGACGCGGGTGAACATAGTCAAGGTGAGTTGACAGATTTCGATATTTGCTTGGAAGGGCCGAGGTTTAGAAGAAGAAACTCATCCCTCAGAACGTCGAATCCACGCAAAAAAAGCAACGGTCATCAAAAAGTGATTAATCGCAAAAATGGTTAGTCAATAGGTTAAATCTGAAGTCTCGAAACGTTACGAAGTACAAGAATGACAAAAGTCTATTTAATTTTACGCACTGCGAAACATCTTTCGCGTACTTTCTACAATTGAAAGCTTTACGAGAAAAATCGTAACGAGCCCGTCGTAAAGCGAAGAGAGAAGAAATGAGGAATAAAAAGAACTGTTAGTTCATGGTAGAGTACGCAGCGTTTAGTGGAGTATTTTTCATAAAATGTAGAAAGAATACACGAGCTCGAGGGTCGCATATAAGATGGACAGGTTAGCGTTTTAGCATCGAGAAGAGTACGAGGCCGGAATGACGAGGCGCTCGTCAAAAAATACGCTCCGGTGGATATTAAACGTATATCTCGTGGCTTCGCGAGGATAGTTCATACACGAGAGGCCGGATGGTTGTGGGACCTCTTCGTAAGTGTCGTAAGCGTTAAAGAGTGCCTGTCAGTTATGCACGGGCATAATCTCGTCTCGCTGTCTCCTTCCCTCTCGGCCTGTCTCTTTCTCTCCCTCCCTCGTTCAGTCATTCTCTTTGCCAGATAATAAGCGAGGATATGATACAAAGTGAGCGGAAGAAGGGACGGAGGAAACCCGCTACGATAGAGGCGGGGTTTCGAAGAAACATTCGACGGAAGGACCCCGCGTATCTCTTTCTCGTGTCATATGCGAAAACTCTAATTATCCGCGGAAAAATAGCAGCGTCGTGAGAGTCGACGCTCCGGTAACCCCGTCTCTTTCATTTGGTTACGATCCTATTTTAACGACGATGTAACTGCAATTTTGTCATCGTTACGTTTTAATAATTTTCCATCTTTTGAAATGAAACATACGTTTCTCTTTGAATTCAGATTATTTAATACATTGTACCACAATCTAACATCGTTCAACCGGTGAAGACATTCGACGATCACAATTCGCAAGTTTCCGTATCATCGAAATCGTATAACAGTGATAATTTGATTTTTTTAAGATATAATATAGTTCGGAAGTATTACAAAATTTAGCATTAGTATGTAAATATCGGGAAATAACCGTGGGTATTTCGTGTACTCGTTTATTTACGAGAAAATATGTACGTGTCATGGGTGCATGTGCGTGTGATGAGCGAGCGATGAGATACCCCGTCATCTCGAGGCTCGCCACGCAATTCTCTCGCCGGATGTTGCTACTGTTTTGCCTTCCTCCACTTCCTCTTTTCCCTCCCCCAATCTCTCTCGCACTCGGCATATTTTTGAGCTCGCTCTTTTCCTCTCCCGTGCAATTTTTGTTTTTCCTTTCACCTGCACATGTTCGACGCGAAAATTACGGCGATTGTCGATGGCAATTGCCGGGTTCGGAACGAGGCACAATATTTGCGCGATTAAACGAACGTGCCGAGGCTCGAAAAGAGAGCTCGACATAGCTTTCTTCCTCATCGCCAACCTCATTCTCGTTTTACGATCGCTCTTGTTTCTTTTCGTGTTAAATGACGGTATCCTAAAGTACACGCTCAAAAAGTCGAGATATATGGACGAAAGAAAATAAAAATCGGAAAAATAAGGTGAAGAATGAAAACCAGCGTGTTAGGCGTTGTTACTTTTTTCTTAATTTGATTTAAATATTTTTTTGACTCGCTTCAGATTAACACATCGTGAATATAAGATTGTTGTATTTTAAATAGTGAAGAACTTAATTCTTCTACACAATAAAATAAAAATGAGACGCCAAGAAGCATTTTTTCACGAAATGGTCTACTTTTTGGTCTATACCGTACGGACGTCGTTATACAGGCATTTTTTCTTGACGGTCAGTTTCCAATAGGTAAAATACCCGACAATAAAAACCCCAGTTTTTCGCAACGGTATTTGCTCCCCGATGGTTTTTCAGGAAAAAAAAATTAGGAGGAGGTTCCCGTAAAAGTTGAGCAAGCGGGGAATACGAGTGGTCACCGTTTTAAGGTCGCAAATTGAATTTGCCACGATTGCCAGGATTAAAAAGCGAGGAAAGACCATTTTTCGGGATGGATAATGATGATCGTAAAATCGGGAAGCGAGGAGAAGCAAAAAGAGAAAGAGAGAGAGAGAGGGGGGAAAAAACGGAGACTCGGCGCGGTTTAGAATCCATTTCTCGAAGAGGATCGAACACATGATGTCTGAGCGAGAGTATAGATGTGGCTTACGACCAAAATTTCACGAGGGTTCTTCCCGCAAGACGAGAAAAAAAGGAACACTCGGAGGGATACTCGAGGGGTCTTCCGAGGAAAAGGAGCGAGCAGAACGGAACGACGAAGAGAAAACGAGACTGAGAGAGAGAGAGAGAGAGAGAGAAAAAAAGGGAGAGAGAGAGAGAGAGATGGGAATAGTGAGAATTCTTCTTACGGATCAGGGCGAGCTCGTGATCGACCATTGTTTACGACAGGTCCGCGCAAATCCTTTTTACGACTCACCTCTTACCCGGTCGAAGTTTATTCTACCGCCGACGCCACCGCCGACACGACTACCAGTATTAGCAAGAGAGTGAACAACAAATAGCCATAAGTATATTTGAGAAAAATAAGAATGAGGAAATGTGGATATGAGAAACGAGTGGAAGAAGAAGAAAAAAAGAATAATATTTGAACTGATCCCACAGCAGATGGATTCAGCCACGGCTGAGATTTTCTCGGCTGTTTGTTGACCGTTCGACGTAATATTACGAAAAACTAAGATAAGAAACGAAAAGATCTTAGCATCTGAGAGAACGAGTGTTTTTCCAATTATGTAATTTAGCAAATATTTACCAAAGTGCTCAAACGTCTGAAGGATGCGAATTTTATTACCCGTTCTTCGAGGTACGATAAATTTGTTTAAAAAATCTTACGCTTTCAAGATTCATTGATTAAATAACAAAAATAATATTCCGATGGAATATACAAATTTTTCAAGTATTTGCAAAACGTTAAAAAAAACGTAAATTATTCGCGATACTGAGAAAATTACAAAGCAAAATAGAATAATCCTTCAATGAAGAATATTTACTACGAATTTTGTAAAGATTTTTCTTTTTGCTTGGAACACAAAAAAGGAAAATATTTCCGAAGGTCGTGTCATCGATCGTTCCAACAATAATTTTCGATTAATTAACAATATAGTAATTGTCTATGACAGTTTACAATTACGGTGAACGAGGCTGTCCATTCACGCCGTTGAATTATACTCGTAAGCCAATTACTACGATGCTGGTTATATTGCTCCGCGCTTCGAAGCTCTCTCTATCTTTTCGCCTTATACTCTTCTCGTATTTCGCAACCGCGAAAAAAAAGGAAAGGAAGAGATAGAAGCGGCGCAGCGTAATCTCTGGAGCGAGAAAACGCCTTAGCTCTTCGGTCACCGAAGCGTTATAAAGGATAATCGTCCCGGAATTCAGAATTAAAAAGATTTTCCGAGCCGATGGTGAACGGATCGAAGCGAACGCAGCGAACTAGCCGCTTGGAAAGTACAATTGAAACGTTTCATATTAACACCCAATTCATCTTACTTTCCAATCCTTCTTTATATTTTTTTCAACACGTTCACAACGATAGAACTTTTTAGAATATATTTTTTTAGACAGAATTTTGGGACGCTAGATAAAATGAGAGTTTAACCCTTGGATATTAGAAAATTCAGTCCACAAAGATATTGTCTAAAAAATACCGAAGTAAATTGAAGACATAAATATACATTTCCGGTTAATTATACGAGTAATTTATCTTACTTTTCAATTGTATCATGATGACGTTTCTTCTACACTCTCTTGACAACGAATTAGACTTATTCTCGAGTGGTATTTTTGATGATTCAAAAATAAATTGAATCCGTGAAAACATTTTTTAAGAGCGTGATAAATATTTCTTATTTTTCAAATTTCTCTCATGTAACACTAATGACCTGACGAACATTTTTTTTCAAGATTGCGAGTACTTGTGAATTCTGGGGAGTGATCGTATTGAATACAAAAGAGATGTATAGTTATGCGCATTGTCCTGGCAGAGGAGAAAGAGAAAGAGAGGGAAAGGACGTAATTTTAGGCCTACCTATACGAGCCCCAAGCACGGAGTAATTTATTACACGTGGCCCGAGCTCGCCTCGCATATGTCCAATTTGCATATAGCGTGATAAAAACGTGTGTGCTTTTCTTACGCCCTGGCCCGATTGGCTCTCGCGCGAGAAAAACGACGAAGAGAACGCTCGCGTCACGACTTCCGACGGTCAACGTCGATACGCTCGAAAAAAAAGAGTATTTAACAAAAGAAAGTACAACTCGCTCCTTAGTATACGTCAAACTCGAACCCTCCCACATCCGAAAGGAACTTGCAAAACTTTTTGCTCGAAGAAAAATTGGAGCGAGCTACGTATTTTTAAAACATTTGAAAAACATTTCATACATCGCTTGAAAAAGAATAATTGACATGATTTTAAAACCACCAGCTAGAGTAGTATCGCATTCAAATACATAGACAAAATTTTTATTTTATTTTCTGATATGCAATTCTCTCATTTTTCGGTAGTCAATCGTCTGACTGTTATAACAGCCGTCAAAAAAATATAAAGAATAATATTACCAGGACTTCGTGTAAAAAATATTGTTTACTTTTTAGAATTGTTATTGGTTTTTAACTTTTCAAAAGCAAAACAATTTTTTAGCTCGTAAAGAGCAAATATAGTGAAATCATACATCACTTTACACCAGGAACATCAAACAGTAATCAATAAATTTAGTTTTTAATTTGTGTGACAATAACTTTTTTCTATAGATTTCGTCATGACAACGAATTTTTTCGACAGCATCGAGACTATTTACGAGCGAAGATTGAGTTGCTAAAAAATTTGTCATTTAAATGAACAGACAAGTATATGAGAAAAAAAAAGAGCGAGAAACTCGTTTTTTCGAGTTGCAAATTCGATAGCAGGTTTTTGAATTGAACGTCAATTTGTAAAGATGACGTGACACGCGTTATTTTTCGCTTATACGTGTCCGTCTGGCGTGTATTGCTTGCGAGATCTTATTTTCGTACGAGAAGAGTCGAGAGCGTGCCCGGGAGGGACTTTGAAGAATCGCGTGTAATATGGACCATCTCTCTCGTATTTTATTCATGGGTGGAGCTTAACCGTTCGGAGGCCTAATTCTCGCGTATGACGCGCGTAATGATACAGGAAAGACGGATGGCGGGGATGACGGAAACGATGATTAGCCTGTCGGAAATATTTGGCGTTTGCCAACAACGAAAAAGAAGCGAATAACCGATCTATATCTGTAGAACGTAACTTCTGACAAAAATGAACAGATGACAACAAAATTATGATCGATTTCGGAAAATTTCATCCTGACTAGAAATTTTCATCGACTTAGCCTGAAATTATTCAAGGACTTGATCAGGTCCGCTTTACTGGAACTTGACAGGAACTATAATTATCGAATCATCTGAAATTAATGAATCTAGTTATAATGTATATGGATTATTATACGACAATCCTTACTTTATGAAATAGCAATGCATTCTGCAACAATAAAATCCATTATGGAAAACATGCATTCTTTAATGGAGCATTTTATTGAGGTCTGAATAGTGTATCGCGTAAAACACAATTACGATTGGTCTAAATGGACCAGTACTGCATGAATCATTATGCTCTGTTGGCCTAGCTTTGAGCTATGGTTGGCGAAATTTCGGATCCGCTGTCCACAACAACAATTGGTCCATTACTATTGGTCCATTGGCCGGTATTGGTCCAGGGCCTGTTCAGTTGGATGTTAGCAGTCAATGTTCAGCTTTTGCCTGATCAAAGATAGATGCCAATCATTGACGTTGGGTTGGCATTTTTCACTGGATCAATGATAAGATCGCAATCGATGACAAGTTCCAACTGCTAAATTACGAACATTGGCACAATGATAGTTTTACCACTGGGTCAAATCAAATCCAGTGTCTAATGACGTTGCTTGGCTCTATTTTCAGCATTGGCAGATGTTTCAGTGTTGAACTTTAGAAATCTTGAATCTTAATAATCTCAGAAATCAAGATAGAAATCTAAGAAAATATTTTGATTAACTGGAAACCTATTGCATCACATTCTTTTGAGGTCTTTAGATTTTTGTAAGGACTTTATTAGGACTTGTTTCGAGATATTCTCAGTTGTTATTACCAAAAAGTTATTTCTCTCATATTGAAAGATCAGAACCCAATAAATGTATAGCCAAGCTGAAGCTTTGTTGGAAATAGAATCATTTTACAATCATTTTTTCAAAAGACTACTTTGAATTTCCGATAGCAAAATCTCTTCCAATTTTCGTTGCATATTCCAACAAGTTGAAAAACGCGAAATTCGTTTCTTGTAAGACGATAAAATCCCTTATTTTTTATAAAGACGGGATTTCTTATCGTCATCCTCATAATATTGTTGCGGTTTGCCGTTGATGAACGTCAGTTGTGAAAAAATGGAGAAGGGTAGCCAGAGATATGAAATAAATAAAAACGGATGAAGAATAAAAATGAAAAAGAGAGAGAGAGAGAGAGAGTTGCGAGAGAGCGTGAACACGAAAACCAGAAGTTCACACGCGCGATGCGGTGCGCGCCCGGGGATCGTTCTCTCGCCGCAAGAAGTCGCCTGGATCTTCTATACATGCGGTTCACTGCGAAGGAATTGCGAACGATATCGAATCGAATCGCTTCTCGTAATATTATTCGATACGTGTTCCATTACGCTCGATTGCGGCCGAAGGGAGATCTACCAAGGGATCGCGATCTATAAAAACGGAGATAAAGAGAAAAAAGAGACAGAGAGTATAGCCTCTGGGATTCAAATTAGATTATACCTGCGTGTGGCTTCTTTGATACATTGAATCAATTTTTTTATCATTACTTCTTTTTTGCATACGGACTAAAAATCTGGAATGAACGTTGAAGAGTCCGTGACGAATTTCCATGCGTGCCAAGTATGACTTAGAAGATGGAGACTAATTTCTTCAATATTCAAATTCCCTGCCAATAAAATATTTATTCAAAATATTTTTTTTATCAGAAAAAACAACATTTTTGTGAAATAATTCCTTTGTTCGAGATAAAATAAGAAATAAATATTTTCCGTTGTAATTGAACGCCGCAAACTTCGGAATAAGATTAAAATTTTGATGTCGTACGGGAGTCTTAAATTCCATATAATTTTTCTTATTGGGGAGAAACAAGTTAAAGATCCGCCTGAGGCCTTTCAGGACGTAACAATATGTGAAATATTTATGTGGATGAATTTATACATATTTCAGTGAGGTTGAGAGTGGATGAGTTCTTGCGTATTTGTGAATGTGATTTTATATATATTGTGGATGTGTTTTTATATATGTATGTGTGTTGATGTAACTGCCGCGGTCCGAGTGGGGAAAAGGGTTGAAGAACGAAGACCCGACGGCACACGGTAGCCTCACGTATTCGCAATTTACTTCTGATTATTATGCTCTCTATACTTACGCGGCTTTTCTTATATATCCGCTTTGCGAGCTCTCTTATAGATCGTTCGATCTTCCTTCTCCTCGCTTCCATTCGATTCTCCGCCGCGAGAATCGGCGCTTATCGATTTACGGGCCAATCCAAATTTACCGTCTCCCACGAGCGCCCTTTTTTCCTCCGACCGAATTAGACTCTGAATCGTTTAATTTTATCTTTTGTTTTAATTTTAGTATTTAGGGAATCGCAAGGATCGCATATGAATATTGTGAGAGCAGAATTTTTGGTCACTCCTGAAATTTCATTTCATTGAACTCTATATTATTACTTTTATGAATTTATTGTTTATTTTTTATTTTTTGAGGAAGAAAATTGTTAAAAATTATAATTTGTTTCACTTTGTTAGAATTTCTTGGATGTTTGTGTTACGTATTTCACGCGCTGTCGTCGCATCGATTATGAGGAAGAGGGACATCTGGCGTTGGCAATTGGAATCAAGTGCTCGGAAAATGTGGCTAAAAATCAGGACAAAATATTTTTGAGCGTTTTGAGAGTAATTAGGGGATGTGACTGAAGTATCTTTGACTATTTTTTGAAATATTCGTTGATTTGACAAGAATATATCGAGGAGAAACTTTCTTCGCTGGGACACTCGAGACTAATTACGAGCGACTGGTGGATCGTCTTTTGACGTTTTCGCCGATGGCTCATCTGCGATCCTTTTGAATATCTCAGGCCCTCGACTCACAGATACGAGTGAAAAAGCACGCGCTACGTTTGAGGAAAGGCCACTTGTATCTCGAGAGGAGCGAGATTGAGAAAGGCGAAAAAATGGGGCCCAGGGATTTGGAGAAAGGACGACGAGGAGAAAAAAAAAGAAAGGAAAAAGCGACTCGACGTGTGCTCTGTTGGTCGGCGTGCGACGACGAGGGTTGAGATTCCGGGTCAAGTTGTTGTGACAGTTCGCAAACGAAACACGAAAACAGCAGGCCCACCATCGAGCCGACCTGAGGAATGAAAATGTCACTTTTATTGAGAGCACTTATTTTTCTTGGCGCGAGCGAGACAAAAAAGACTCGGTCTCCGTATCCCGCTGTCACAAGTGCCCTCTTCGTCCTGACTTCGTCTCTATCCAAAAAATATCCTGTATACGATTTTTGCCCTTATTTTTCTTTCTCTAAAAAATTTCTCTCAGTTTCCCACAGCTTTGTGACGAGAAACAATGTCGGATCATTCGTCACTCGAGATCAAAGAATAAACCGAATTTTGGACCACACTCGTGGGAAAAAATTTTTTTATAAAAAATGTTAAAAAATAAAACTATCATTTTTTACAAAAAACCAGTTACATAAGTTGGATATTTCTTTTATAACTTTCATAACGAACTGAATAATAGAATCAGGCATAAAAATGTTTCCGGTAAAAAAATAAAAGAGAGTGACTGATGAAGAGTGCTGAACGCGAAATGAAGAAAGCTTTGTCGTTGAGAGTCGAACGAAATCGCGAGACTCTTATTGGACAAGTTGTCCACAACGGAGGAAGGAAAATGTTGCTGAGAAGTCGTGTATACTCCCACGAAGATCCAGCCAGGATGAGATACGAGAAAGTAAGAGAGAGAGAGAGAGAAGGAAAATGATTCTCTTCTCTCTTCCCGCCGGAGTGTAGTCTCCTATTGCGGGAAATAATTCTCAATTAGCCGTAAATCGCCGGTCGCTAAGTCGTATTTATGTCGGGTAGCACGGGCCCGACGGATTTATATTGGACGGTGGAGGGAGATTTATGCGACCGATCGGTCTCAGTTTGTCCAGGAGAGAGAGAAAAAGCCGTTCCCCCTCTTCCGACATATTTTTCTTTCTATCATCTATTCCTCGATATCAAACCTTAAAATATTGTGATTTCTAAATAAAATTTTTTTTTTTTAAATCGGCATAACAAAAATTTGAATCTCATATCGAAAAGTCCTTCAAAGATTTGTGTGCGGTTTTTTAATAGTTATGCAAATTAGATACGTAGGTATTTTATTCCTAAATTTTTCATTTTATTATTGACATGGAAGACAAAAATAATTTTAATTTTGAAAAAAAAAATTTGCTTTGTTAGAAGAAATTTTTATATTTGAAAATATTCACTTTCAGGATTCCTGGTATTAATTCTTTTCCCCCGAGTTCTTTTTGTTAGTGTTATAAAGCGTGTATAAATACAATATACATTGAAAATGACGATGAAAGATTGGCTTGATCGATCTCGTTGCACCCTCAGTCAGGAGCCCTTTCGCCACGCGGCCTACGCGATGATCGCCCACCCTCGACGCCAAATAGAAATAAATTTGTACCGGATTATTTCTTGGGACGTGAAACCTCGGTCCCTGAGGTCTTTTCGAATTTCTCGTATCTCGCTCTCTCTCTCTTCATCTATATAAAATTTAACGCTGCGACAGAGAGCAAGCTTTTTGTACTCGCGCGATTAATCAGTGACACTCCCGCGCCAATTACGAATCGCCGACTCTCGTTCCCTCTCCCCAAACACTTTTCTTATTTATTCACGAGTGATCGAGCGATTCATTTCGAGATTCGAGCTAATAAAAAAATCAGGTGAATTATTTTTCACTCGCTCCAGTAAAATATCTGTTCAGGATATATTTTGATTTTTAATTGGATCGCTACTGAATTCTTATTCGACAACCGGTCGGCTTGAATTTTTGAGAATTTATTCGATCAATTCATTATCTATTTTTATTGTATAAATTTTAGAAAAATTAACCAAGAGTATTTATAGTTCTAAACGGTTTGCACATTCGTGAATTTTTATTCACTCTTCAAAGGTCACAGTTACTTCAAAAAAAAATTTTTTTGGCCATATTTTTATTTTTATTTTTGGAGACAAAATATTTTTTCGAACATAGCCAAAAAGTTGGCTCGGAGCAGATAGAGACGAAGTTCTCGTGTCGGGAATTCGTTTAACCACTTAACGATGGAATTGCGAACGTCGATAAAAGTTTTACAACGTTTTTTCCTTTTTTTCTCATCCCTCACTGCGAAAGTTGTCAGAGAAGCGAGAGAGCCGCGGTCGAATGGCAGCAAAATGTATGGCGTGCATATTCACATTCTACGGCGACGTCGCTGTAAAAATTGATTTTCGCGTGTGTCACGTGTTTCTTTCGTCTTCCTCCTTTGCGCTTTTTTTCCACCGTCGTGTTCGGATATTCGACGAAGAATATACGAAGGCGGATCCTTGCGGACGTGGTGCGTCCTTTGCGTTTTTTTTCGTTATCCTTTTATTTCCTTCTCTCCCGTCCATAGGATCCGTTCTCGCCGCACAATCGCACCGGCCACCTTTCCATGCACTCGCACACGCGTTTCCCAGACCTCTCGCCGACGAAATAACACCGCAAAACGCGAACCGAACCTCCACGTAATTTTTTTTTTCGTAAAAAAATTATATCAATTGAATTATTCGCTTTCTTCGAAAAGACGAAATGAACGAAAATGGTGGAACGGTTTTTGACAGCTCACCAAAAATTTAGTTCATTGAAAAAAAATATTCGCATCAGTTCAATTTATTTTTTTCGTGAGAAATTGTAATTAGAATTATTATTTCTTTATTATTAAATTTCGCTATTTTTTTCACAAAATGAGAAATATTATTTCTTTCGTAACTGTTAAAATCATCTACCATAAAGAGCATAAAATCCCTTCCAATTATATCACAGAATTTTTTCAAAATTTGCTGAGGGAAATTCCGAGCCAAGATATTCAGATAAAAATTATTGTCAACGTGTTATTATTATTTCAAAAATCAAGTGTCTGTCACAGAGTTTTTTTACTGTTGCGTTAAAAATTAAAATTTATTCAAGATGTGTGTTTCGCTTCGTGAAACGAAAAACGGTGATTTTCTTAAATTTTCCTAAAACCATTTTCATGTCGTTAGAATGGAATTCAGAGAGTACCTTAATGCGTATATCTGTAAATATAAACGCGGAATATGTAAATAGAGAGACACGTGTTTTTTGATGCTCGTTTCGAGATAGTTATTCGAATGGTCGCTACTGTGCTGCGGCGTACAACGATAATGAACAGAGCACACAGCCGTAAACCGTTCGGCCTCGCCATTGTTTCGTTAGAATTTTTGAAACTTCCGCTCTCTCACGAAAAAGAAAATTTCGAGCGCGTGTGAGCGCCGGAAAAAAATGGAGCTTCGTGAAGGAAAAAAATGGAGAACGGAGAATTCAGAAAAATGGAGACACGTTGCGGTTTCCCGCATCGAAAATGTGAATGGACGAATTTGCGAGGAAGTCGATAAAAAAAAAACGAAAAAATAAAAGATTACACAAGACCACGAAATATGACAAAAAATGAATAAAAAATATTTTCAGTAAAATTAATATACCTACAAAATAGACCATTACAAAATTAACGCAAAATAAAAAAATATTTCTAATAAAAATATTCGTCAATAAACAAATATTAAATAACATAAATTTCAAAAAATGAAAATATTTTTAAAAAATTAGAATATAAAAAATATCCTTAAAAATATAAAAATTTACGATCTAACGTAGAAAAGATGTTAAGCGGAAATGAAGAAAAAGTTGAATAGAGGTGATTTTCGTTTCGCATGCAAATGAAAGTTCGAGGATCGTCGTCGCTCGTTCTCGCGGGTCTCCGTGAGCGTGTGTACGTGCGCATGCACATCAGGTAGAGTTTACAGCGGTGCTAATTGCTGACGAATAAAAGAAACAGAATATAAACAGAGGGGCGAACGGGAGAGAGAGGGCGAGGTGTTAACGACCCATACGGAAAAAAACTGTATTCGAAAATATAGGTAATTATAATCTAATATAGGCTATTATATTTTTGAGTATATTCGAAAAAGTACTTTTAAAAT
>JAPYYX010001215.1:0-31311 GCA_030522605.1 Cremastinae sp. B BG-2022a | reverse complement strand
AGTAACGAAACGATACAAAGCTCCATTGTTGACGAATTCATTATGAAACTGATGAAAAATACGCTCACTGTGCGTACGCATGTTGAGAAAAACAGTGAGGATTTAGTCGATCGACTAAACCTCCGCCCCACTGACAATTGGGGTATTATTGACGCCACAGCGACATTATTCGTGCTCGTCGATGATTCGGTCAGAAATTCATCGGCCCATAACTTGACAATGCTGATCGACGCTGCAGCAAATGTATCACAGTTCCTCTATCGCCGAAAGTTTCTGGTTATATCAACAGATCCGAAACTCAATGGGCGCTCCGAATATCTTCTGCATTATGCTCAAAAAGCACAGTTGTTGCACTTTACAATTCTAGAAGTCATTGAGGAGCAACCAATGCAAATGACAATGCGTAAAAGAATCGTCCGAACTACGCCGATTGTACATAGGCTCAGCAAAGAAGAATACAAACGAATGGAATGGCCCCAGAAAACCAATGACTTATTTCCTGAAAAAACAACTGATTTTTATCATCGTAAAGTAATGGTCGGGAAACATAATGTATTGACCAAAGAATCCAAGATTGTCGAAAAATCAGTCCTACAGTTTGTAATCGACGAGTTTCGAGAAGAGTGCGCGTATACATTAAAATCATTCAACAAGGCAAACGTCGAACATTCTACCATTCAAGGCCTTAGTGGAGATGTCTGGATGACAAAGTTCCCCATAGACGCGTTCTTTAGTACAATGCCGTACCCAGAAGATAAAAAAAGCGTTGACTTCTCACTTACACCAGCAATAAATTTCCGGCGTAGTTGTGCAATAGTTCCAAAATTAACAACAAGTAGAACCTTTGTAAACATGCAAATTTTCCCAGCTTTTCTTTTGTCACTGTCGGTCATTTTATTCTATCGAGTGGTGGCGCATCTACTCAAGTTCAGAGGTCCCACTTGGGAAATGTTTGGAATCAGTCGTATCTTTTTCGGGATTTCTGTATTACGGTTACCGAACACGAATGCCGAGCGTATAGTTTTCATATCCCTAGTTACTATTTCAGCAGCTTATTCTGGTTATGTTTGCGGCCAAATGGCAGAGCTAACTTTGAAAACTGAAATTGAAGTACCTTTCACGTCATTCGAAGATCTTGATAAATCGGGATTAACTCTAAAAATGACGATATCGGAATATGAAATTCTTAACTCCATTAGAAAAAGTGCATACGCTATTCGTAACATATTGCAAAAGGTCAAAGTAATTCGGTATTATATGGATGAAGCTCTGTGTATAGAAGAAATTCTGCAATCGGAAAATAAAATGTGCTGTTTTGCTGATATAGGGTCAGACAAAATTGTTGAAGCAATTGGAAAAGAAATTGGAGGTGATGTAAAAATTGCTGAGCCTTGCCTGTATTCTATACCGTTAAGTTTAATAGTGAACAAGCGAACTCCTTATCGAATGGTTATTGACAAGTTAATAACTAGATTACAAAGCGCAGGTTTTCTGGATCCAGAATTTTGTTTGATTGAATTTCGACATGTTCCAAAAGAACAAAAAAAAGTAATCGAATCCAAACCTAGTAATCGTCTTGTTGAGCAATTACTAATTATATTATGCGTTGGTCTGACACTCGCAACAATTGCTTTCATTTGCGAAATCATCTGGTACGATCGTTCGAAAATTGATTTTTCTACATCGAGAAAAAAACGTGTACATTTTTTCCGGAAAGCACGGAATTTTTTCACAATGTTGTTTGACTGTAAAAAAATCAAGAACGTGCGTCGCAGAAGAGTGCAACCGGATATTCCTTAGCTAGAAAAGTAAACGAACGATCAATTAGTTTATTTGCAATTATAATTGCAAAAATACAGTCGTGGTAATAATTTTTTTTAACCTGCCATTATATACTATCGTTACTATTAAACTAATTGATCGTTCGTTTACTTTTATATTAATTCTATAGACTTAAATAGTAGACTATGATTTTAGGGGTGGAATTTATTGTGTTTTCAAAGTGTATATGTATAATCAATATAATCAATCCAAAACTAATGAAGGTAAATGAAAGGTTGAAAAAAATATTTTTCGGCTGAAATTTTTGTAACCATATGTAGTAAAATGTACATCATACACATTAAGGTGTCCGTTATTTACCAAGTTGGCTTTTATCGCTTGGGTACCGTCTAAATAATTAGTTTATAACCTAAAAATATGTTTTAAAAAAAGCAGCCCCTCCGATGGAGTTTAACCGTGCCTAAATGATGGTACTTTTCCCATGTAAATAACATGCTTATATTGTGATACAAGTGCGGAAAGTGAGCGAATGCCGGACGGCATGAAGTTGCGCATGAGCCTCGACTTGTGGGGGATTCGCCCTCACCCGAGTGTGAAAGGTTGCAGGGTTTCATCCCTAGTCACACAATATATATACTATTTCTTGAAGCTCTCGGCGACACTCAAGATTCGTAAGAATCGCAGACTTTCTTCTATAACGTTTTTGCGCGGGGAATCCTCTGATATCGATGGTAATGGTTTAAGAGCAATGGAAACCAAAAGTTACTAGATTTCGGAAATAACATATTTACTAATTAATACGTGAATTCTCATCAAAAGTTGGATCACAGCGCCGTTCTTTGGATCGAAAAGAATGTATCACTGCTTTTTTGAGCTGTATTTTGCAATATTGAAAATTACAAGGGGTCAGCACGAGTGAAATTTTTTTTCTACGGATTTCTCCCTCATTGTTGCAAAATTCAGCTAAAAAAAGCATTGATACATTCTTTTCAATCCAAAGAACGGCGCTCTGGTCCACTTTTTGATGACAATTCATTTATTAATCGAGAAATCCATAATTTACGAGATCTGGGTGGTCACGTGGTTTCCATTGCCTTTGAAATCATACGGAATGTTTTAAACAAAATCAGGGTAGAGAGAGAGAGAACCAGATTATATTGGCTGAATAAATTTTTTTTAAAAATAGATTTGAAGCCTATGACATCATAAAGGTACAGAAATAGTATATTTGTGCTTAAAACCTTTTTTTTCAATAAAAAATTTTTTTTCGAGATTTTTTTGAGGGGGCCGTCGTGCCTCAAAAAAAAAATTTTTTTTTTCAAGTTCTTGTAAAATTTTGATAGATTTGCTTAAGATAGGATCAAATTAAGTTAACCTGAAGATTAAAAGCTATGAAAAATAATTTTAAGTCTTATAAGAGGGCCGTCGTGCCCCACCATCCCCTACATACTTTGAGTCTACCGCAACTCTCAATATTTATCAAGTACCTATTTCTTTTCATTAAAATTTTTTTATCTTACATTTTTGTTTGTACATTTTTAAAATATTTATTCACCTTAATTACCACACCATCATTCTAAATTCTAAATTCGCGATTTTCATTATCGATATTAACAAACCCTGTTGAACAAACAGAACGCGAAAATAACAATCCACTTTCCGATTTGCGACCACGGGAAGAAATCGAGTATTTAGATTTATACAGAAATCCGCGTGATAACAAATCAAGAGAGAGATTACAAGTTATAATCCGATGTATCCCTGTTATAGGTTGCCCGCCGTATAGGAAGATTAAGTCTACAGCGGGGGTGTGCTTTCCATTCCCAGAACTGAAGTTCGGTTGAACGGTTTAGCGCGCCCTCTTCGATCGAGAAAAGGGCCGAGTGCTGCTATTGCAGGAAATATGTATATTGTGTGTATGGAGAAGTGCAGAAACATCTCCAAAACGGACTTTTCACCCCCACATTAAAGACGAACAAGACCCCCCGAAAATTCGAGGGCGATTTGCGCACGCCTCATTTCTCCCGTACACATTTTTCTTTCTCTCGCAACATATGCAATTTCCTCGGGATCCCGTTAATAATATCTTTTCGGGATGAGACGATGCAAGCAACCTCGAGGGCGAGAAATCGATCGAACATTTATTCCAATTCATATATTTGGGGCTTCTACGTGAAATATATTAATAATCCGTGGGTTTTCGAAGGCTGTCGGCTGTTCTGAATATTCGATAAATTGCATAAGGTAATTTTTTTTATTAACAAATCGATTGGACGGCATCATGGATTTTATTGTGCAAGAGAATGTGTATAAAAAAACTTTTGAAATCAAATGCATTTAATAGTGTACTGAAAGTTGTTAATTAATAAATTGAATTATTCATTGTCAAATAATTAAAATACTTGGATGAAAAGATACATAGATCAGGTGCATTCATTATACCAGGATATAAAAAAATTCAAAATTTGCTCGACATTTTTTTGTAAAAAAGTGTGTCAAAAATCCAATTTTCATTTTCTTTTTCCTTCGTTCAAGTTATAGTTTATGGTATTAACTAAGAAACAATTTTGTTTTATTCACTTGAGATGATCCTGTCATAAATTAGGCTGACAACGGGACAAAACGAGGGGTCTCCGGAAATGACGTCACAATGGCGGAGATTTAAATATTTTCCTTTGAAAATTTCAGAAATTCTTTTTCAAACGTATATCTTCAAGACAGTAAAAAGTTTTAATAAAGTATTTCATTTATTATATAAAAAAAAAATTCCAGAAAATAGACTTTTTTTCGACGAAACCCATGTAACCCCTTATGCATCTTTTTGCAACAAAATTTATTTACAAACTATTAATCTCAACAATTTATTTAGCCTGACACTTTATTACCTTGTGGCAGTAATTTCGCTGTCGTCCCTTAGCAAGCACGGCTCGTGCGTGCATTACGGAACGAGGGGTTGGTTACCGACCGAGGGGTAACATTCCAGTGGATAAAATCGCGTCTTCACGCTTCGTGAATTCCTTCGGGGTAAAAGTATATAAAAGCTGGCAACTTTCCCGTCGAGTCTTTGCGAGGCGTTTCCACGAATCAAAGTTCATTCGGGTGGATCGCCGGCAGGGTGCGTTCGCATTCCAGCTCCGGGAAAAGCTTGGGAAATGAGCTTCAAGTTCTGAGGGCGATTCGCGCGCGTTGGCGGGCTCAAGGGACGTGTACACGGTTTCGACGTGGCGCCTCAGGCCCCACTATGGATTTGCCATTAATTCGAAACTCTTGCCGCAAAAGTATTGTCGCGGAACGCAGGCACGCGCGACCCTCGAAACCTCGACTACTGTGTACCTGTTACTGCCTCGCTAGAAATGGAAAAGCGCAGTAAAACATTTTTTTTCTCTTTCCCTTCCCTCCGTACGAGAGTTCGTAAAAATTTTACCGAGACTGGCAATCGATTATTTATGGAAAAAGATTTATTCCAATCTCTTTCGCAGTTGATTAATAAATTTCTTTTTCTCATCATAGATATTAAATTTCTTTTTTTGACCGAACAAGCTGCAACTTTTCATTAAAAACGCATAGAATGTTTAAAATTATATTTAAAAAAAAAACTTTCATGAGATTAAGATTAGATCTGAATAAAAATGCGATCGGGATATAAACGACGTCTCCTGAATAATACACAGATTCCTCTTGATCGTACTTTATTTGTCGTAATACAATTTTTTCCTCGGAAATGCGGCAGCGCGATCAAGTATTCGAGTCTCGTAAGGTCAGACGTTCTCGTTAGGGGTGACGAGGGGGTGGAATAATAATAAAAGAATAAGAGAAGAAAAAAAAAAGTAGCGGAATTATCGTGAGGGATCGAAGGGCGATATGCAAGAAGGTGTGCGCGAGAAACGAGGAAAAAAAAGATACGAGGAGAAAAAAAAAGTAGAAGAAGAGATGAAACGCATCTTCGAGTTCCTTGGCTCGAGGGGATGATGGTCGAAACGCGGGTAAACCTTTGGTAATGCCCCTCCGGTGAATGGCTAAGGATTTTCCCACGTGGCCGTTAGATCATGCGCGTAGCGTCCGCCGCGCGTGCGAGGCCGCGAAAGTTTTGTCGCGGAGCGTTTCAGCTGGAGCCGTTTATTGCACCGAGGCATTACCTTTTCTCCAGGTGGCGCGCGGGGAGGGGTCGTGATCGCGCTAGGAGGGATGAAACGAGCGAACCGAAACGGGAGGGTTCGCCGCGGGGGATGGGGAGAAGCGAGAGTGCGGGAGAGAGAGAGGACTCGGAAAAGCGAAAGTTGACTTTAAACTTTGAAGGGGATGAAACTCGGCGTTCTCACTTTCAACGGCTTTCCCTTTCGCGCGACCTCTCTTCCTCGTTTTCTTTTCTCTCTGCTGTACACTTTTTCTTCGTCTCATTTTTTTTCCCTCCTTTCATCGCGGTGGAATTTTTTTCTCATCGACGGACCTTCTCACCTCGCGATATACGCGACACATTTTTTTTTCCTCAGACCGCCTCCTCGCTCGGGCTCGAACCTCACGACGGCGAGAAAGAAAATTGTATTAGCGAGTTTACGAGTTGGGCGGCTAACTTTTAGACCCTTATAGCTTGCAAAACCGACCAGACAAAATTTCCTGTTTTTCCTTTCCGGAGAAAAAAACGGTGCTTAATCTTTCCTGCTTTCGGACGTCAAAGATTTCAAGATTTTCGAATTCCTGTGACTTTTTTTATCTATCTAAATACAATTTTGTGATTTGATCTGCCCGGAACACTGAATTTTTGATATTTTTTTGTAAATATTTTCGAATACAATTTTTAATGCTCCAGAGTGGTTAATTTTTTCGGAATATAATATTTGGGGTTGAAAATTCGGATAGAAAGTTGCACGAGAGTGTAAGAGGCGAAAGATTTAAAAAACGATCTTTTATAGATTTTACCGATTCAGAAAAAATTTGAAAACACATTTTTTCGTGATTATAACACGATTAACATTTTTCAAAATAAAATTTAATGTTGGAATTCGAGAGCAAGAATATTACGTCAAAACCTCAATAAAATACATTTTCGAATTTCACTGACTTTTATCTCAATTTCAGAAATATATATTTGAAAAACAATTTTTTATGCCCAGCGTGATTCATTTTTCCAGAGTAATACTTAACGCTGGAAATTCGAATAACGAGTCGCACGCGAGTGTGTAACGCGAAACGTTCGAAGAAACGCTCTTTTGTGCGCGAATCATATTTCACGAGGAAAAAAGGGACGCAGAGAGGTGAAGAGGTTGGCAGAGAGAACACGGGGTGTTGATGTGAGCGAAATCTCGTTATCATGCCCTGACAGAATTTTTATCACGGTAGAAATACGCGAAAAACAGGAAGGAGAAAAAACAGAGAGAAAAAAAAAGAAGAGACCGGGGGAGAAAGTCGAGAAAAAAGAAGAAGCATTGAAAAGTCGTTGAAACGTACGTGGAAGGCTTCGCGAGCTCGATCAACGAGGAATAGCCTCGCGATTTCCATTTTCTACGTTTCCTTCGAGCTCTCAGGACGAATGTGACATAGCATCACGCACGTCGCGTCCCCAAACCCTCTATTATTCAACCCTTAACTTCGCTCTTTCTCTCTCTCTCTCTTTCTCTTTCTCCTTCTCGCTTTCATTCGGATCAAACTTCTCCAGTGGAATTCATGGCCGTACCAAAGGGTCCTTGAGGATCTCGCATGCAGACCATTTTTTGCTCCGCTGCCTTTCCGCCACGCGATTCTCTTCGCCACCCAATCAGTTCGATAATATATTTGCGATCAGCGAAACAAAGTCCAGGAACGGATATGCGAAGAGGAATAGCAAAAAAATGAAAAGCAAAAAGGAGCGAAGACTCTAAAAAGTTTCGTGGTAAACGTTCACAGTCGTCTGCACCGAAGAAAGTTGGAGAGAGGAAGAAAAAAGATCGAGAGGATCGCATGACTCGAAAAGCGACTTGTCATCCCCGCGATAAAGTGAAGAGAATGAGAAAAGAAGAAAAAACGAAACAAGAAGTAATCGACCGATCTGACGCACGCAAAAAACTAAAAAACTATAAATACCGTTTATAAGCGCGCGTCTGACTAATTCTAGACTATTTTCACTTGGGAATTCGTAAAATCTCGGATCTAGAATTTTCCTGCATAAATTTGAATATCAAAATATTTTAGTAGTCGATTATTTTGTAAACGTAAATGAAATTTATGAATAATAAAACGAGAAGAGTCTCAGCACGGATTTCCCGCACCTGATGAAAGTTCATTTCACTGTATGAATGCGAAATTTCTCAAGATTAATTCGACCCAATACAGAAATCTCGTTCTTTCCTCGCTGTAATTTTAACTACGTGATACGCATAAAATTTTTATACTCGTGTACATTTAATCTTTTTAACTGAAAATAAGAAAAAGGACCAAGGGAAAAGCTAATTATCTTAAGCCATTACATGAGTTGATCTTTCTGAAAGTAATTTTTAATTTTCATTGATCAGAATAATTAATTAAAATTTTCTTTTCTCGAATTCAGGATTTTGTTTATTGAAACAATTTTTTTTCGTGTTTGCGACCCTTTTAATTAAATATGACGATAGTGTAGGAGTTGAGACTGATAGGACGAAATCTCGAAGCGACGAGTCGTAAAAACCCAAGAGGAAATGTGAAAGAAAGCGAGAGAATCTCAATTTCACGGGGAAAAGCAATGTGTCACGATTTCGGTGACATGTAATCCTTTGACGAAGTTCCATCGTTAAAAAAAATCATCTCTACGACCTAAGCAGAAAATCAAAAAAGATTCTTTCTCGGCGAATCAAAGGTTTTAGAAAAATAATAAATTTTCAAACTATATTTAAGATTTGTAAAAGAAATTTGTGCTATTAACTTTTAATCTTAAGAAATACGAAATTACTTTTTACTTGATTTTTCCTCGTAAAATAAAAATGGCAATAATAATAAATTTAAAATTGATTTTTAATCTCACATCACGAGAAAATTATTTCACTTCGACTAATTTTATTTGTATCAAGTTAATTTTGAGTGGTAGGGTTCGGGGTTATTTGACCCAGAATTTCCCGTATGCGTTTCATATTTTTCCCTCCTAAGACCTGATGATTTAACGCCTCAATCCATCACGCGAATGAATGAATTTCGATTAAAAAAAGAAAAAAAAGTCGTTCCATATATCTTCATTGTAAGCACCGGGGATGGAAAAGAGGTAAATAAAAACGAAGACTGTGCACACAACGAACAAATCGAGCGTTTTTTTCCCCAGTGCACCTGACGATATTGATAAAGTGGCAATTTTTCCGAGCGATTTCCCGTTTCGTAGAATGGAGGAAAAAAATGAGCTTTCTACGATACCTCGCCCAATTTAATCACCGGACATTTCTCTTCAAAATTTTTCATATTTAATCCAGATAAAGATTCGAAAAAAAAATTCTTCGATGAAAAAATTAGTCGGATAGAGTTCTCGAAAGAATTTTATTACCCTCTATTTATGTCTCTTTTGATGTTGAAATTTAACGAAATTTCAAAACCGTATAAATCTGCGGAAATTATTACCCGGAAAATTTGGAAGTGACTTCGGAAGTTTCTGCTTCCTGAGCAAGAATGTCGTGAGCGAAGACGAAAACAGGAAACCTTGAAAATAAGAAAATAAAAACAGGAGTAAGAGGACCGAATACAATTTAATAACCCGATATTTTTCATATTTAATCCAGATTGAAATTTGAAAAAAATTCATGAACAGAAGACGCGACTCGAATTTAAAAAAAATTTAGTCGCGCGTCATCGTTTTTTTTATCTTTCCCTTGTATTTCGAAATTGAATGAGTTTCGAAGGTAAAAACCGTGAATCTTCGTAAATTGTTACCCGGAAAATTTGGAAGTGACTCCGCAAGCTTCTGCTTTCTAAGCAAGAATGTTTCGAGGGGAGAAAATAGAAAACGTTGAAGAGAGAAAAATAAAAAAATAGAGAGAGTAAAGGAACATGACGGAGAAAGGAATAAAAATAAAGCGAAGTGGAAAAATCGAGAGAAACGAAGGTGGAAGTTTGCACATCCAGCGTCTCTGAGCAGGCTGTGCACGCACGAAATGCGTGCTTGGCTCTTTGCCTTCAGTTCCTCAACATCTTCGTTCCGGTCGAGCATCTTCCTCGCATACACATCCGCAATTGGTTCTCCTTTTCTCCCCCTCCTCGTCCTCGTTGCTCCTCTGCGAGCTTTCACAGGGTGAAATTACCATTTGGAAGAGAGGGTCGTGAGCCCTCGGAGGAACTACAGGAGAATCTCGAATGTCTCGAGACTCCTCGAGGATTCTCCTCTCGTGTGAGCGCTGGGAAATATGAGATAATACGGGTCAGCCTTATCGCCAAAAATTCAGGAGGGATATCGAGATTAGACCTTTTCTTTTCTTCGTCGAACTATACCGAAAGGAAAAGAAGACAAATGAAGCACTTTCTATGAAGCATCGTAAAAAATTTTCTCGACTAAGCCTCGAATAAAAAAATTCCCAATAGAACAGAATCCATAAATTTTTTTCCCCAATTTTCGATATAACAAATGGAATACCTGTTATTTCAAGCTTTTGGACATTTTTTTCGGATTTTTGGAAAGTTAATGTCGTTGACTGTGAAATATTCTCGTAATATATCAAAATACAGACGATTTTTCCAACTTGGTAATTTATTAATCCAGTACTGAATTTTTCGAAATTTGTGGTTTCAAAATGATCCTTGAAATGAAGTTCGTAACAATTTCCTAACTCAGTAACTAAAGAATCGAATCGATTTTTTAAAATCGAATCGATTTTTTAAAATCGATTTCAATGATCACAGAATTATGCATTTAATGAGATGAGCATTAATTAATTAATTAACAACAGATAACAATTCACATTTTAACTTACAACTAGGAACTTATGAAACATTTGCTTAATTTTTTGTGAAGCAGTTTCAATGATCATTGCATTATGAATTTACTTAAATTTACTTTACTTATGAATTTACTTAAATAAATATTATTTAATTAAGCAAGAGTTGAAAGGTTTTATGTACTTTAAACTCAGTGACTTACGAATCAAAGGCTTAATTTTTTTGTAAAACAGTTTCAATGATCATTGCATTATGAATGTAATTAAATAAACATTATTTAATTAAGCAAGGGTTGAAAGGTTTTATGTACTTTAAACTCAGTGACTTACGGATCAAATGCTTAATTTTTTGTAAAACAGTTTCAATGATCATTGCATTATGAATTTAATGAAATGAATATTATTTAATTAAGCAAGGGTGAACAATGTTAAAACTTGAAACAGGCAGAGCCCGATGTTTCCAAGTCCTCTTGCGCGAAGGCTGCAAGCTCGCGAGCTTCGTCTCATTACAGACGCCCAATTAAGAAAGTTGCGGGACGCCTAATACCACCTACGCTCTCACTTTCCCTTATAACTGTGTTTTCGAAACTCTCGTTCCTCAACTCGCACAATTCCTCTCCTCTCGCTCCTTCGAACAACTTCCAAAGCGTCGAGAGGATTAACCCTGGTAAAGGTCTTAACATAGCTCATGCCAAAGGATTTAATGCGATAACTAAGCTCACGGGCTCCCCACCTGGCATCTTCCTATAAATGTTCCACTAATTATCGGTAATTTTCGATCATTTGTCTCTGACTCCACTTCATTAATTCATGAGATACTTCCTTTTCCGGCTAATTATTTTACCTAATTTTTCTTTTCCTGTATACACTAAATGTAAGTTTTTTTAATCCTCGTAATTTTTTAAAAATAAATTCACAAATCTAAGTTTTTTCACTTTTATTTTCATTGAATATCTTTTTTAGTTAAAAACTACGTTGAAAGTTTTCATTCTCAGTCATTTTCGTTCTCACTCAAAAGCTTGCAAAATTTTTTTTATTAATTTTTGTTTATTTTTTTACTTGAAAAATCAAATAATATTTTAAAGGTCAGAATTGTTATCTTCTCAGTTTTTTGAAAAATAATTACACTATAAATTAACTTATCTTACTCGTTTTTTTTTCATTGAACATTTTTTTGTTCAATAACTGAAAAGTTTTCAGTCCTCGCAAATTTCGTTCTCGCGTGACTGTTTGCAAAAAAATGAAGAGACCAGATTGTATTTACGTTTTATTTCGGCGCAAGACATTGTCGTGCTGCGGAATTTTGGGTAAAGTATGAGAAAAGCTCGGAGAGAGGTAGGAGGAAATGGAAGAAGAGGAGAGTGAATCGAGCTTTTTGGGGTATAAGGGAGCGCGCAGAGGGCGCTCATGGCGCGCGCCATCAGGGTGTTATATATAAGAGGGGTGGACTGGTGCTCTCGCTTCCAACGCTACAGCTGCTGTCACATAAATATCCGGAAACCCCTGAATTCTAGAAGCTCCCCGAGAGCCCCGACGACTCTCCTCCTTTCCTCCGAAGCGTCCTTCCTATCAAATGTGCTCCCGCGTGAGCTCGAGAGAGGGAAAAAGAGCGAACGGGGAGAGAGAGAAGAGAGCACAAAGTTGCAGAAATACTCTCTCGCTCCTCAGTCGCGATGTCGTATCGATTCTCAATTCTTGCGAAACGAAAGAGAGCCCGAAACGTGCGGATAAGAACGAAAAGAAGGGACGAAAAAAACGAATACCGAAACCTTACCTCATGGGAGGATAAAAATGAAAAATAAGAGAAGGGTTGACTGCGTGTCAAGGAGGAATAAAATTTCTTTTCATCCGTGTACACATGAGCTCGAACGAGCGTTGAAATTTTCAATGCTCCTCGAAGGATAATTCTTGCGCATAAATTTCTGTACGAGCGTCACACATCCGACAGGAATTTACGAAGTTTCGATCTGGGACGGAAACTTTTTTAACTTCTAGTGTCGGCGATTCCGAGATCATGTTTCTTTCAGGACTTCTTGCCTTGAATTCTGAAAGAATTATTATCCAATTTTTTTCTGATTTACGATACAGTTTTCTTATTTTTTTCTAAAAAAAATTGATATTTGATATCGAAGTAAACAATTTGGTTACGATTGTCCAGGAAAAATGTAATCGAGTGAACGAATCTTTTATTTTGTTACTGAAAAATTAAATAAGCTGGACACAATAATATTAATTTTTGACATAAAACGTCTATCTAAAATTTGAGAAGTTCCGATCTAGGACGAAAACTTTTTTGACTTCAAATCTCGACGATTCCGAGATCATGTTTCTTTCAGGACTTCTTGCCTTGAATTCTGCAAGAATTATTATTCAATTTTTTTCTGATTTACGATACACTTTTCTTTTCTAAAAAAAAATTGATATTCGATATCGAAGCAAACAATTTTTACGATTATCCAGGAAAAATGTAATCGAGTGAACGAATCTTTTATTTTATTACTGAAAAATTGAATATGCTGGACAAAATAATATTAATTTTTGACATAACACATCTAACAATAATTTGATGAAAAGTTCCGATCTAGGACGAAAACTTTTTCAACTTTTCTCAACGATTCCTTGATCCATGTTTACGTCAAAACTTTTTGTCTTGAATTTATTCTGAAAGAAATCCCTATCCAATTTTTTGAGATTTATGACACTTTGGATTTTTTTCCCAATTTTTATATCATGATAAACAAAATTTAGCTGCGATTGTCTTGAGGAAGAATATGCATAGCAGAGACGGAACGAACCCTCAATTTCGTGACCGAAAAATTGGATATACTAAGTAGTAGACTCGATAATATTAATCTTCGATTAAGGAGGCTTATCACGAACGACTCCTGTATGCCTCGAGGTTACTCGAGTTACGATACAAGTCTCTGTGAAAATGGAAGGAGAAATAAGAAAAAGGGGATCGAAGAGAAAAAAAGACACGTACGAGATCTGGAAAATTTCAGGCACGGCGTGAAAAAGAAGCTTTTCTTATCTCCCTCGACAACGAATTTCACAAGAGCCGTGATTGGCTCTCCCATCTTTTCCTCCTTCTTTCCTTCTTGTTTCATTTTTTTTTTCGACTATCGTCTCTCTAATCTTCACGAAGTTTCCATTCATGCGAAAATATGTCAGGAAAATCGTCATGGACGTTTGAAATTCGATTCTTTTATTCCAAGAATAATTGGAATCGAAATTCGCGATAAAAATGCGAGAAAAAAACAGTTCGATTGAGATTTGTGCGATGATCGGACTGATCGATCTTTCGCTCTGCTGCGGAGTCTTGAGAGATTAAAGGAAGTCGAGTTTATCTTTTGGGGTACATCGAGTTCAGTTTTATTTGTGATAAATCTTCGGAGGGACAACGGAAAGGAGAACGAATCGATAGCCAATGGTTAATCGATGGCTCGCCTCTGACCACGTGAGAACGCGTCTTCGACGTTATCTCGACTCAAGTATTTCAGGAATCTATTCGTATATACCTTTCGTACTTTTCCCCGTGGCTTTTCCGATCTCCGTACGCGTCACGCCAACTTTCTCAAACTACAAGCCACAGGAATGCGCAAGGGGAGTGCGAACAGGAAGAAACTTCTCAAGCCCCACGTAGATAAAAAAAAACTTCGAAATCATAAGAAATAAATCACGCGAAAAATGAAATATACTTTTAAACTTTTTCAAATAATCTTATCATTTCAACGGTTAAATATAGTAACTATACACGCGAAATGAATATAATTTAATGATTAATATAAAATTCCTTAGGACTGTATTTTGATCGATACCGAGAGATCTAAATAATATTTTTTTAGTCAATTTTTTGCTGACTGAAACTTTTTTCTATTCGTTTTCTATAATTATTTATTTATTATTAATTAATTTTATTTTATTTATTTTGCTTATATAGAGTGCGAACAGGAAGAAACTTCTCAAGCCCCACTTAGATAAAAAAAAACTTCGAAATCACAAGAAATAAATCACGCGAAATGAATATAATTTAATGATGAATATAAAATTCCTTAGGGCTGTATCTTGATCTATATCGAGAGATCTGAATATTATTTTTTTAGTCAATTTTTTGCTCACTGAATCTTTTTTCTATTTGTTTTCTATAATTATTTATTTATTATTAATGTAATTAATTTCATTTATTTTACTTACAATAATGTAAAATTTTTTAAAATCTATTTTGAGTGATCTGAATAAATTTTTAGTGGGCCACGAATTTTTTTCATCATAATTTAAATGAATTGTTATAGTGGATTATTCGAGAATAATTAGTTTGATAAATGTAATTTTGTTTGAGGATTGTTAAGAGGTGTAAGATTCCTCGTAAGCCAATTTATCTGTATTCTGATGGTAGAGAGGAAAAGGAGCGAGAGTTTCTCATACATAAAAGGTCTCGCGCGCCTTGAATATCCGAAACGATATACACACGCGGGTTATTCGAGCACGTCCACTGGCACCGTCGTCGTTTTATCCGCGCTCTCGCCCTTCCCGGAGTTCTCGCCGAATTCAGAGGAGCGCGGAGGCGGCGCGCGTTGTATCTTTAATTATCTAGCGCCCCAACAGCGCGAGCTGAGGGAAAACCGAGCCCTCTCGCCCTCTATTTTCTTCACTTTCCCTCTGCTCGCTGTGATCAAGCTTGTCTGTGCATTTATTTGCTAATATCCTCCTAAATACAGACTCGGTACCAACAATAACTGGAAAAATCTTTGCTTTGATAATTTAGATGACATTTTTCAAGACAATAAAACTGTAAAATTACATTTTACTTTTATTCTTCGAACTTTTTAATTTTTGTAATTCTGCTTAGGCGATTTTTAATTTGTCACGCTCTATTTTTTTACCTCTGCTTGTTATTGTGATCAAAAGCTTATCTGTGCATTTATCGCTAATATCCTCCTAAATGCAGACTGAATACCAACAATAATTAAAAATTCTTGTTTTTATAATTTACTCGCTATTTTTTGAAAACCAAAAAATTTAAAAATTTCATTTTCCGTGTGTGTTTTCTTCGAACTTATTCATTTTTGTAATTCAGTTTAGGCAATTTTTCACTCTATTTATGTGTTTGTGTGTTTATTTGCTCTCATATATCATCCTCAATACAGACACAATATCATTAATGGCAACAAAAACTTTTACTTTGGTGATCCTTAGTGCTCTGAATATATTTAAAAAAACGAGAAACCTTAGGAAAAATCGAAAAAGTCAAAAAGAAACGAAAAATATTTCACTAGTGAATTTCTCTCATGATATAGAACAATTTAATTTTTTCAAATTACGATATATTCCTTTCGATCACAAGAATAGCGTGAATCGAGTTTTTGATGAGAATTTATTTTATTGATAAATACACAATAGACATTAATTTAGTGTCTAGCTAACGTCGCTCTCTTGTGAATGGTTTGGATAATAAAATTTTGCTCAACCGTTTCTGTGAAATATATCAATTATTATCATTGATTTTAAACATTTTTTTACCACTTTTTTTAGAATAATTTTTCATATCGATATGAACTATAGACGAAGCTTGAAAGTTTACTTCACGTGTGTCACTTTTGGATAGACAGGATTGGCTTTAACGGCGTTACTTCTGGTTGATTGCACGCGAAGGTTCCGGAAGTGCGGATGTTTCGAGGGTTGCGACACAAAACGCTATCATCTCCGGCCTTCTCCATGGCCAGGGCGTGGCCCAAAAACCCTCCGGTCCGAAATCTCGCGCGCTCGGATCCCCTTTCGCGATTTCTCACTTTCCCCCGGATCTCACTATCTCGCTCCCTCACGATCTCTGTTTTCGTTCGACTCGCAACCTTTGCCCTCGACAAACGGCAATAACCGCAGGCCGAAAAGCTAACTTTTTCCTCGTCTCGCGAAATTTTGTTCTCGGAAAACGAGAACCGATGTTGGCAAAATATCAGAACAAATATTTTCGCTGCTAGATATTTCGGCTTTTATTTAAAATTAAAACAAAACAAATCCGCAAAAAAACTAAATAATTAGAAATGTAATATAGAAACGATAAACACACAAAAAAAAACAATTATCACAAATAATTGAAGAATTCTAACAATCGAACATACAAAAGATTTTCATTACGAATCAAAACAAAACAAATATTACAAATTAATTCGCGAAATCAAAAAAGGAAAAGAATCGTTGAATAATTATTCATCGATCCAAGAAACAAAATGGAAATATTTTCAACTGACATTGACAAAATATAACAATATTTTCGATGTTGTAACAAGCAAAATGAATCCCCCAAGAATACTACATATAAATACAAGACCAAACAGTAAATCAAATGAAACTGATTATTTCAAACAAAAAATCAATGAGCAGTCGAGTAAAATTAAAATTTGCTGATTAAACATTAAAACAATCCAAATATAAAAAATCAATAGAGGAAGGGGGGGGGGGGCAAAATGTGCCCCTTATGGAAAAAATGTTAGAATCCTTAATAGTGTAATGAACTGATGGTTTTATTTTTTTTATATTTAGTCTCTTATATTTTGATTATTTCGTTTCTACAAAAGAAATTGTTTTCAAAGAAAAAATGTAATAAATAATGTTGTTGAACTCATTACCTAGTTAATCCTTCATCATATGTAATTTTTTAACCGTTTCTATAAAACAAAAATTTTACTAACACGTCTGGCGCAAAAATATTTGTTGGTTTTCAAAGTCTCGACAGCCTATTTTACCTCCTAAACACTCTGAGTGTCAAAAATTTTGAGGGCAGATTTTGCTCCCAAAAATTTATGGATATCTATTGAAATTTTGGCAGAACAACATATCTGCTCATATAATTTGTCGATATTGTTATTCAGATTGGATATTGTTTTTTACTATTGTTCAGTAGACAAATTTTGGGCAGAGATGTTTTTATGGCGAAATTTTTGGGGGTTCATGTTGCCCACCAAAATTTATGGATATTGAAATTTTGAGAGGGGCCCATTTTACCTCCCCCCCTACCCCTTTATGTATAGAATGAAATGAAATAAAAATTATTTAAAAAGCTGTCGATCATTTAAATATAAATTAGAAACATAGGACAGAATGACAGCGTTCGTAAAAAATATCTAAAAAAAGAATACGATGCGCTCTTGCGAGAGTTTAACGAAAATTACTTAATCGCTCGAGCGGTAAGTAATCCGTTTTGGAAGAGTTTGGCGTGTCGCGAGGGTCGTGTATAACTGTATACGGGGTCGGAACATTGTTGGAGAGTCAGCGAAAGGAGAAAGAGAGCGAAGGCGAGTGATTGAGAACACGAAGGGTGAAAAGTGATGGAGGGTCACGCGACTCGCGAGGATTTGTACGTACAGGACCAAGCGGTACACGTAAAAATGAACGGGAATTAACAGTACGAGAAAACGGATAGAATAAACGCGCGAACGCCAGTAAGGCGAGATAATTTATTCGCCATATTTGTATATCCGAATCGGTTATACTCGTCGAGGCAAAAACTAAGGGTGAGCAAATGAGGAACTACCGGTGTCAACCTTGATACGTTATCGCTAACAAAACACATGCCAAGTAACGCTACTGATTCGAAATCTTTTCATATTTTTAATCATAACTCAATTGGAAGGTTTGTTAACATTTTAAAAACAGTCTGGAAGGTTTCGAGCAAACAATTGTACGATGATTTGCTCACAATTTAATTGCATTAAAAAATTTGGTCGAGTGTGCACAGCTGAGATTATATTTTAACAAAAGTTGGAATAAATGATAAAATAAAGTTTGTCTTGAAAAAAAATAGGTTCTTAATATTTTATGCATCCAAAAACGTTCAATTGAATTGTATTTTAATTTGATAATTCTCTCTCCCTATTCATTGTTGTTCTAACATATTCACCATTAAAACTTTATTTTTTTAGAATATGACTTAAAACAATTGATTCCTGATTAAATTATATTCTAATTAAAAAATATTATTCAGAGCATATAATAGAATAGATAATAAAAAAGAATAATCACGCGGATTAAAATAGCTTTTCGTATGAGAGTAAAGATTTTGTATGACATATAAAGGGATTACGGAGTCTCGAGTTTGGAGTCATGTGATTACTGCTGATTCAGCTGGACATTCTCGTCTCCTCTCACTAGAGAGATTTCCAGCATACGCGCTGTTTGTACCTGCGTGAAATAACCAGCTGGTATACGACCGTCTCAATTAAGAGGATTTAAGCGTAGACTCGGATACGTGATATTTGCTCAAGTTTCGATGCATCATCATTTAAATTTCCTCCGAAACGTGAAAATAAAAAAAATCTTAAAAAATTGCACAAAAGTCTTAAAACTATAACGTTAAACAATTTGAATTAAAATCTTCTCGAAACTGATATTTAAATATCGATTTGTATACAGAGAGCGAATACTTTTGATGGAATTTCCCTTGATTCGCGGAGACAAAAAATAAAATAAAAGTCTTAAAAGTACATCATAAAATACTTAGAATTAAATTTTTCTCGAAACTAAAATTTAAATCGCCGTAAGAGAGCAGGAATATTCTCGATAGATTTTTCTTTGATTCGCGAGGACGGCATTGATGATTGCTCCAGCGTGAAAAGAGAAACTACGGATCAATCCGGTAACGAGAGAAGAGAGGTGACGGGACGTAGAATGGAGTTCGCAAGGGTAGGAGCTTTTCAAAGTCGAGGTCCGAGAGGCACGTGCTAGCGAAATTAATTAAGACAGCCGTGAGGAAAAAAGGCGCCGCGCCGACTGCGCGTGGTCTGATACCGGATGGAGAATCATCCGTGTGGAAAATTGGCACGTGGAACTCTTTCTTTCATTCCTCCCTAACTTTTCCTCTCTCTTCTATATCGACTGAGAAAATATTAACAGAGAAAAGATAAACTAGATAAATACACCTAAATATACTGTGAACAAATTTTCTGACAATCGAAGTCTTGTCAACATTTATTAGTGACAGAAAATAAAAATATATATTATAATAATAGTTTGTTGTACACAATGACATGTGGAGAAAATGAAAATATTAAAAACAGTCAGAGTAGAATAAATATATTGAAACACAAATTGAAGAGACTCTTATCAAAATATATTACAAATGGAAAATTAAAAAAGTTTATTATTGAGAGAATAATAACTTGTTGAAATATTATTAATTAATTTCATTATTATAAAAATATTATGAATTAAAATATTAATAACTTGTTGAAAAAAAACTGTAGGGAGGAAGAAAATGTACTTTGATCAAGCAGAGTAGAATTAATGTGTCAAAGTAGAAAAAAAAATTAGTTTTATCAGAATTTGTTACAGACGGAAAATAAAAATTGTACGATAATAATTTCTTTGAAAAACTGATAGTAGGGAAAAATACGATATATTCAACAGCCTGAGTAGAAAAATCGATGGAAATAGAAAAAAAAGAAAGAGGGAAAAAATAAAAAATGAGAGGTATAGTGGGACAGTGATAGAAGATCGCGTTGCGTCAGACACGTACGAATCATCCCTCCCTGGATTACGAACCCCTGGAATTTAGTCGTGCCGGAGCGGAGTCTCACGTACGAGCGGAAGCTGCGTGTACGATTTTGTACCGCGCGGGCGCGCATTTTCTACGTTTGTGAACGACTGACCCGTGTGGCCACGCACGTAATTTCTACCAAATGGGCAAAAGCGAGAGAGAACGATAATTGCGTTATCTTTTTAACCAAAAAAGAAATGCAATTTTCAGGTCTGCCCTCGCGAATCGGCTTTCCAACCCAATTTTAAAAAATCTGATAATCCTGCCTGTGGAGACTGATTTGTGAATAAAATATAAATTCATTAATTAACAAAAAAATGCTTCAATCATTTCTGAATATCATAATCAAATCTCTCTTTTCAATTTTTTAATAATTTTCTGATTGTTCGTAGTAATTGATTTATTGACTCATATCTTTTGTATTTGCATGAATATTTTTACAACGGTTGAATTTGGTCTGAAAATAGGCTATCGACCTGGGTCCTTCAGTCTAAGACTTTATATAATATGCGTAGTAATTTATATCTGCCATATTTTTTACATTTCATTTTCGTTGCTGAAGTATTTTGATTTTGGTTATAAATTCATCAATTTAACACAAAAATAATTAAATTTTCTCCAATAAAATATTTAAATTAAAAATCTATAAGTCGAGCCTGGGAACTCCCATTAGTAAATAAAATATAATTTTATTAATTCAGAAAATAAAAAATTTGTCAACCGTAAAATATATTTTTAATTACTATAATTAAACTTTTTTCCGTTTTTATTCAATTTCTCGGTAGTTTTTCTCTTTTACTTCGAGCAATTCCCTCTCAATCCTTTTTTCAATAATGTCCTGATTTCGAGAATGCGAGAAATCATGGAGGAGGAGTCGAGACACGTTGCGTTTTGAGAAAATTTATGCCCGAGCTTCCGTAGATTAAGTACCGCGGCATTTGGTCTCTGTTTCAGAATTTAAAGCATTCGTATATGGACGTAGAGCTTTGAAGGATGCGTGGGAGGAGTCCACGAAGCTTTAAAGTGGATTGTTACGATGTGTAGTTTAACCCGACGCGCGTACATGGGGTTAAAAGCCGCATAGTTAAGACTGCACGTTATACGTTCGATTGTTACTCACTTTGACGGTCTCCTGAGGCGAGTACCTTGCCTGTCGTTGAACCTGCAGGCTCATCGTTGTAACATAACTGCGCGGTTTCACTCTTTAATGGCCTCTGGAAAAGAAAAATCCTTTAAAATGGCTATAAAAAAGAGCTAATTTTACTTCCATTATTTTCTATTAATAATCGAAAGAGAATTTTAAAAAAACGAGCAATTTTGTAATCTTTTTCAAACTGAAATCATGATAACTGAAAAGTTTCTAAAGAAAAATGTAATTTAACTAAATTTTTAACATTAAAATAATGATAAAAAATTCCTAAATACGGTCTAAATATTATTCACTAAAATAATAACTAAAAAGTACTCAAAGATTTAAAAAACAATACAAAAACTTTCACGTTAAAATGATATCAAAGTTTTTAACTATTCCAAAACAATAATTGTTCCAAAAACAATAATTGTTAACTGTATAAATTTATTTCTTGACAAAATTCAAGAGTAGCAAATGAAAGGCAAATTGATGAACAAAGATAAACGTTATAAACTCCTTAAATTTATTTTTCAACAAAACTGCACCAACGTAAATCAAAGAAAATTTGCCGAATACGCCCAAAAGATAAGAGAAAAAATTGTATCCTCTAAAAATAAAAGAAACTTCTCAAGAAACTTGCAAGGTAGTGAAAAAAGTATTGCACTCGAGTGGTTTAAAGAAAAGTGGATACGAAAAGAGCAGACTGCTTCATTTTATTTTTATTTTCAGAAGGACTCGAGAGAGGTTAAGATCGAATTGATCCATTCAGGAGGTTATGACTCTGGGAATATACCTCTCGAAAATTTGCCCTCCCTCTTGAGGGAGAATGCCGAAAAAAATGGCGATTCGACGTTGGAATAACGGCTCATCATCCATCCTGTGAGTCTATAAAGCCAGATAAAACCAGGATTTGCGGTGCACCACGGACAAAGTCGCGTCGCACAGCGATTTCCATTCCATGGAGGAAAACGAGAGGGAAAGCTCCGAGTCGAGGGATCCAGACGAAAACAGCCGGGAAAGCGAAATTACGAGAGCGAGAGCATTCATTTTTCGAAGGAGAGGGGAGAGAGAGGAGCCGTTGGCTCTGGCTTGTCAATACGAAGAGGTACGTGACTCAGGTACAAAGTGACAGGACTCGTGAGAGAGGAGGGAACCATCGAGAGAGAAAGTTCAGCGAGGAGGAACGAGATTGATTAACCAGCACAATTATTGGCCATTCGCTCCGATCGTTGGCCGTTTCGTCCCTCTTCAGCGGAACAAAAAAAACGCCTGTTAACTCATTTTCTCTGGATTTCGCCAAACTAAATAAAATAACTGCCGATTCGTTCTAATCTTATTGACCACCGAAATAAAGAAATTTCGGGAATTTTCATTTACTTTTGTTATATATTCTCAATATTGTTAATTTAGAAAAGAAAATTATTATTTTTAATTTTTGTTATGAACATGAAAAATTGCTTGAATATTTTTATCTTCGGTATATTGCTTGTATATTATATTTTCATTTCAAATATCACGAATATTAATAAAGTACAAAAAATGAACAACTGTTCTTTCGATTTTTCATCCTCACGTCAAACCTTTTGCTTCGAATAACCGAGTAAAAAATCTCTGATAATTGATGGTGGCTTTTCGTGTTTCGTGTAGTGCATTTCATATTCAACTTACAGCCTGTACACAAAAAGTGCAATCATCGAATTTCGTCAAATTAAAAAAATGCCAATTTTTTTTCATCTCATTCCTCACTACAAACAACAATTTTGAGTTGACATTGAAAATCTCATTTTTTTCATACACATCCTCTTGTATTTTCACTAATCATTTCTATATTTCTATTTGAAGTATTTGTAAAATATTTGTAAAACATATAAAAAAACAAGAACAAATGTTTGCTTTCTAATTTCGCGTTCTCGACGCCAAAAACCTTTTGTCTCGAATTACCGAATGAAAATTCACCGATAATGCGTGGCTTCGTGTTTCCTGGAGTGCATTTCGTATTTATTTCATTACTGTCCGTACACGGAGTTCAATTATCGCAAACACGAGTGCAGCCAAGAGAACGAGAGAGAGAGACACAAAGAGCAGGAGACATAGAGCAAAAGCGAGAGTCTAATCTCGATTATTTCGTCTCATAATTATCATAGACGGTCCGCGTGTATTTATGTGTGCGTATTACGCGTACCTATAGTCGCCGAGAGATATGAGATACGCGAATGAGAGCGAATTGGACAGAAAGCCGAGTGGAAAGACAGAGGGAAAACGAGATACAACAAAAGTGGGATATAACAAACTCTCTCGCTCTCTTCGCATAGTTTCCTCCGCATGACATTACGAGAGAGCTAATCGAGCGAAAAGCATAATTAATCACGAAGAATTTGTCGTGATTAACGATCCTGCGCTCTCGGCGTATACGTAACCCCGTCGTTTACAAGCGCAAACATTCGCTCTCTCTCTCTCTCTCTCTCTGTCTCTATTCCTCCCTCTCGCGATCTCGACAAATGGACAACTCTCGTATACGTTTATCGTTTAACCCTCTGTTCCACATAACCGAGCCTATGAACCTCGCGAATTGAGAGTTGTTGAAGAAAATTGAGAAAATTGGCAGACTGGAATCCTCGACGGAAAAAGCTCAATACTTTTTTTTTGTTATAAAAAAAGTAAAATTAAAAATGTGGTTATGATTATTTTCTTTTGATATGGATAGATGTAACATTTCAATACCAGATATCCGTACATTTAAGAGTCCTTTAAAAAAATTAAGGAAATTAGTAGATTGGAATCATATTTACACAAAAAATTTAATATTGAATTTTGTTATCAAAAACTGCAGTGACAGATGTGAAAAGTTGAACACTTTTTTATAAGGAATGATAAGATTTTAAATACGTTTTATCTTTGTAAAGGAATAAATTGTGTAATCTTGAACGAGGAAGGAATTAAGTTTTAAAAATACAAGAACGAAGTCTCGGAGTCAAATAACAAATGAAAATAAATCACGTGTCAGACAGCCACGGTATTTTCGACCCTAGCGCAGCAATTAATTCGCGAGCATTTGCCAAAACTTAATTACGATTCAGATAAATTAATGGACCAGGAACTTTTGTGAGAAAAAAAGTAAATTGATTGTTTCAGGTTTACTTTTTTTTCGTTCTCGGTATAGGATAGAAAAGTTGAAAAAAGGTTAAAAATCGTTCCAACAATTAAGAATCTGGATTTAACTTTTTGACCGAAGGAATAAAGTCAAGTAAAAAATCAAGAAAAATGATCCGTTTAGCAGTATAGTTATGGTTTGAATCATAGGAAATGAGTAGAACGAAAAAAAGTTTTCCAACGATTAAAGATACACTTTTTTGAGAATAAAAAAACTATAATTTATGGACGTCATTTGTTATAAAAAATTTCTTAATTTATAACGTGAGTTTTTGTTGACGTTTTTTCTCATGTTCCAATATTAATCTTGTTATATATCCAAGTGTAAAAATATCACGCCCCAAATTTATGTTTTTTTCAATTTTTAAAATGATAAATAAAATTAAGTTGGTTACTAAAACGTTGGAGAACTGCAAATTTTCATTCCGAGTGTCATATAAAAAAAAAATTCTGCATCCTAACAAAAAAATGAAACCTAAATTGCAGCAAAATTTATTATGACAAAATCATTTATTTTAGCAGGGATTTCAGGCCCAAAATAAATGTTTAATCAACTATTAAGTATCAGAATCTAATTTTTCAAACGAAAATGAATAAAGGGACATGAAAATTGAGAAAAATGGTTCGTCCAGCAGTCATGGTGTGAATCATGGAAAATATTAGAGCAGAAATTAAATGGCCCTACCAGACCCAGGATTTAATTTTTGAACGAAGGACTAGAGGAAAGTGAAAATTAAGAAAAATGGTTCGTCTAGCAGTAGTTATGGTTTGAATCATGGGAACTATAGTGCAGGATAAAATAAACGCTGAAGCAGGCAAACACAGAGATCGCTGTGGTTGTCCTGCGGCGTCCCATGCGACCCCATACCCCTTTATTCAACCCTTTCCCGCTCCTCTCGTCTCTCGCTCTGTCCCTGACGTCACATATAGAACGCCGGGAGTGCAGTATGGGTCCCAGGGCTGTCTAATGAGGCTCGACACCCGTCCGCAATGGCGGCGATCCTCCTACACCCGCGCACCCTCGCAAAACCGTCCAGCGGTCTCGCAATATGTACCAAAGTAAAATACAGTACTCGTCAAAAGTTAGCTATCGCTCGTTACGATCTCGTAATGTCTGTTTTTCTAGAGTACAATAAGTTAGAGAACAAAAAAAAACAAACATTCTACCCTTCCTGCTTCATACTTGGTTATATCCATAAAGACTATCAAATTATTTGTCCAACGAATAAAATCATATCTTTAAGAAATGAGAAAATATTTATTTGTTGTATACTTAACAATTACAGAAGAAAATTGGCAGATTGTACTTGAATAATAATTTCATGTAATGTCTTTTTTTAGAGGAAAAAAGTTGCAAAAAAATACAATGTCATCTTTATTGTTAAATATTTAATTATATATTCATAAAGATTGACAAATTATTTGTTCAAGGAATAAAAATACTCTTTTCCAAAGAAAAAAAATCATGATTTGTTGCTAAAATAATAAAAAATTATAATTGTCAGCAAATATTGTCGTACTTTTGTATATTATTATTATATATTATTGTATATTCGTTGTAATAACATAAGATTGAATAAAATAAAATTGGTAGAAAATACCAAATCAAATTTTCAATTTTCCAGATAAAATAATTGAAAAATTATTAAAATTTTTTTTTTAAATAAGAAAAATATACAGATATTGATTATAAATAATTAATTACTCTGAATAAAAAAATTTTGGCATAAGCTGTATATGATCGGGTTTGTCTCGTTTTGTACTGAAACAACCCCCGGCGTTATTTCTATCGGAGCGTATAACGCGCGAACGAGTGTTATAACACACGAGTGATCGCAGCACACAACGTTAATTTGGTATTGTATAGAAAATACGTGCAAGATTACGGGGTCTGTATTGTGTGATCGTGGAATGGCACACGCCGTTTTAATGCACTCTACCGAACACTTTTATGCGTATATGGGCGAGTCAATGAGAGGGAGTTTATAGGAATATTCGCATTGACGGCAATAAAAGGACCAACTGCGAATGTCGAAAACATCGGGATCACGATCTTCTCGTATTATAACACCGTAAATAGTTTAATGGCCTGGTGACGATTAGCCACCCGGGGATTTCGGCTTTTACCGATTGCCAAAGGTCAACAAGGCATTAAGACACCTTTTTCGTATATAAATATCAAATTGTCGATTCATCACGAGTCAACACGTGCGTCGGTTCTCACGCGTTTATTCAACATTGCAAATCAAACTCTAATAAATCGCGCTCCAATTTCGTGTTATTTGGTTGTCTGCTAAATGCTGCACAAACTACACGCGTTTGTGCCACATAAATTGCATAATATGAAATTATTTGTAAACAAGAATAACAATATCTTGAAATCATAAATTACATTTGCGGTGGATGCATATTCATTATTAAAAAAAATTATTTAGAATTTGCATAAATTGAACTTCTTTTAAGATAAATTATATTTAATTATATAAATTTCTTTTTTCAATAAAAATCTTACATAGTGAATTTTTTATACAGATGAACCAAATGATATAAAATTTATTTTAAATGAAATTATAATTGAATTTTAAATATAATTGAATAAATTATTATCTTGTCAGACAAAGCATGAACATATTTCCACTGATGGTCATATACTCATTATCGTATATAGAGACAAAAAGTGAATTATATATTCACAAATTACATACAGTGGTCTTCTATCAAAATAAATCTAATTTTTTTTAAAAAATTTACAAATCCGCAATGAATTCAGTTCATATAAAATCAAATTTTTAACGCGATTTAATTACTTCAGACAAAAGAAAAATTCGTGATTCAAATATTGAGTTTCAATAAATAATAAAATTACATATTGTAAAACTGACGAGACAAAATGAATTTTTACTACAAAAAACAAAAAATATGAATCGACAAACGCAAAAATGATTGCATTCAATTAATAACGAAAGAACGATGTCTTGTCAACCAGAAACGAGCTCTGTCCGGGTGATTTTTTTTTCACTTCTTTACCCGAAGACTGACAGTGATCGAGAGCTCGCGATACTATCGAGAGCCCCCGTTTTCTCGATAACGGCAACCGGATGTATCGTTTTAATCACCACATCCGTGGTAGCGATCGTCACTCCGCCCCGAACGGGAACTCTCCTACGAACGTGAATATCCGGGGGAGCATGGCCTTCCTTTTCATTTCTACAAATGGTCACGTGACGCCCGACGAAGCGAGTCTCGTGTTACTTTTAACGGGGTGCATACGAAGGATTCGAGTTACAGGGAAATTAATTAATCTTTCAAAATATTTTTACTTTACCCTTTAATCGGACCTTGACGGTTTGATTAGTTTGGTTATTTTAATCGAATCAAAATTTGATTAGTTTCATTCAACATTATTGAATAATTCATTCAATTCGACAATTATTTTTATTAAAAAAAATTATCAATTTTTTTCGAATCTACAGCCCAATTTTTGGCAACAATTTTACTAAACATATTAACAAAAAATTATCAAAAAATAAAAAATGAAATTTGTCAAAATTTAAAATTCTTTTCGAGACTGGAATTTCTTAATTTATGACTAAGGGCCTCAAAAATAGAGTTTATTAAATATTACTGAACATTTTTTGTGTCTGACTGACACAAATCAAACAGAGACTCCAAAAATGCCAAACAAATAAAAATGGCGAAGCGTGTTTGAGTTTCAAGGCAAAGGAATTTTTTGGAAGAAGAAAACAGGGTGGCAGAGCTAGTTGATTTCAGGAATCGATAAGGTGTCCTACGGTGCTGGCAAAAAAAAAGTGTGTAAAGCAGGGCTGGGTTAAAGGCTTTTTTTCGTAACATACAGTCGCTGAGGCACTATGACAGGAGGGTTCGCGTGACCCACTTGCCTCGGCGGACCTTTCTTTCTTCTTGTTAAAAATTGCTTCGCTTACTTTTTTCCGCCAGACCTTTACTCACCCTTCTCCTTCTGATCAGTTTCCCTTGATTATAACGAGATTAAAAATCCTTTGAAAAAAATTTCGAGAATCTTCTGAAAGATTTTTTACAAGAGATCCGGAGAACAAAAAAAAAGTTGAATCTACCATTAGTTCACGAAAGCCCTTCCGATTTTTATTCCCTTCGGAACTAAACTTCGAGTTCCAATTTAATTAAGAAAATCGTTTCGAGGTTTCGTGAGAGCGAAACGAAAAAGGCGTTTATTGTATGTGCAACGAGAGAAATAAAACAAAAACTTCAATAGTTCGTTCATTTATTTTACGGAACGCCCTTTCAGTTTCTTTTCATTTCATCAGTGCATTTGAGTAATCGTTAAATGAAGGAAATTCTTTAAAAAACTTTTTTCAAATCTTTCGAAAGGTTTTTTTACAATAAGTGTAATTAAAATTTCTTAGTAAAACAATATAACGTGTGTAAAAATTTATGTATATTTTTTATGAGAGCCCGATTTTTTTAACTTTTTTTATTTTTATTTACTTATTTTATTTTGCTTTTTTAAGATTTTTGTCTTAATTTCACTAACAAAAAATCCTTTGAAAACATTTTCTGGCACCTTTAAAAAATCTTTCATACAGTAAATAATTCAAAGACCTAACGAAGGACAAAGAAACGTGAATCGATTATTTTCAAGCATGCCCTTTCGATCTGTCTTCATCTTTACCGCTACATTTGAGTTCAAATTTAACGAAATCGAATTCTTTTTATCCAACCCATACAACGATCGAAAAGACCAAAAAAAACTTCAATCGTTCATTAATTTATTTTCGAGAACGCCCTTCCGATCTCTCTCCGTCCCACCAGCACACATCTGAGTACTAACAAGATCAAGAAAATCGTTTTGCGGCCACGCCAGAGTGGATGATGCGAAACGGGCGTTAATTCGGCGTACATCGAAAAAAAATACAAGAGTGAGAAAGCTCGAGATGTACCGGAGAGTAAAGAAAAATAAGGAGAGAGAGAAGGTTATTCGGGGAGGGTCGAAAGAGCGTAAGGGAGTTTGCCGAGGAACGAAAGGATGAAAGGAGAGAAGCGGTTGACACTGCAGAGTGCAAGTGCAATGAAAGGAGAGAGAATGAAAAAAAAGAAAAAACATCGAAGGGAGAAAACACTATAGAAAAATCCTACAGCATGGAAAAATAGAGCAGAGAAACAACGAGAGGGAGGAAGAGAGATAAAAGAAGAAAGAAAAAAATGAGAGAGAAGAAAAAAATGTGAGAGTAAGGACGATGAAAAGAGACAAAAAGAGGGAAAGAGGTACGAGAGACTCGGAAACGGGGTTGGGGGAGGCACCATAAGGTCTGGAGGCCCCTCGTGTTATCGATCTGTCCCCACCTTGGAGATAGAACGCTGACACGCGGCCCACTACCACATAAAGTTCTACGCACCGCACGCTCGAGCCATCCCCGCGTAGAGCTCGGTCGTTGGCCACCTGAGCGAGCGAACGAACTCCCCTGCGCCTTGGATCATTGCCCGATTTGCCAATAACTGAATTATTGCCAATGAACACATCACGCCTCCGCGACTCGACCATCCGAGCGAAAGAAAAAGAGAGAGCCTCCGTGGAATCTCCGTCTTTTGTTAACTATACCGTGCCTTGCAAACCACTAAAGCTTTTACTGCACTCTACGCACGCACACGTGCAGTTTTATGATCGCGGGCTTATTTATGGAATTTTTTAATATAGATAAAAAATTGGTTCGATTTTTTAGAGTTTGAAGGAAATTGCGATTAATTTGTGTATTGTGAAAAAATGTTTTTTTTCAATAGTTTTCGATGCATGGTACAGATTAAAAATTAAGCTCCTAAAAAAGGTTTTCGTGGTTCATTTCTGTTATGAATAAATTTTTGTTCAAAGAATAGTAAAACAATTTGAATTTAAGTCGATGGCTATGGGAAAAAATTTGAATTTTATAGAAAAATATGCACACAAATGAAATATAAAAAAAATATGACAAAATATTGTTCAAATGATAATTGGAAATTTTCTACTATTTTTACAATTCATTAAGAAAAGAGGAACCAATTTTTATATTATACCAAAATTTTATCTATGAATTAAAATCACACTTTAAAAATTATTTTTTCAATTCTGAAATTCAAAATTCATTAAAAATATCAGTTTCTAAAATTTATATGTTATTTATACAATTTTTTTAAAAATGGACTAATTATTTAGACACCCTGTATAGAAAGCGGGGGTGTAGGGTGGATTTGAGGTTTCCCACATGTTTGTATAACCGCATTTTCAGTCCAAATATTATAATACTCGGGACTAATATAGAAATGTGTGTGGGAGAGGTACGAGAGTCTCGCACCTGCCTCCCCCGCCTCCAGGGCAGCATGGGGGCTTCTATTGCATCACGTATTTCCTCGTAACCACGTGCATCGCACATATTGACAAGGGCGCACCATCGGGGAAAAGGGAGGAGAAAGGAGAGACCTGGTACTCTGCACAGTCTCACCCTCTCTGGAACCTTTTTACGATCCCAGTTAAACCAAACGATATTGGAAGAAAAGGGTTCAAACAAAAATTCAATCGCCAGACGATTAAAATAAACACGATCGAAAATTGTTTTTCAACTTTTTCAAAGATAAATCTTCGGTAACGACTGAAAAGAATAGAATAATAAATATTATCGAGAAGAATTTATAGCAAAAGAGATATGTTGAAAGATATCTTTATGGTGAACTTTATAAAAATATTTATTCAGTATAAAACTTCTGGGTAGTAATTTAAGGTGGCCCATCAATGACATCGCTAGTCAAAGTCGTGACGTCACAAAATTTTATGCCAAATATCATAACTTTTAACAAAATGTACATGTAAATAAACATGAATAATTATTATC
>JAPYYX010001214.1:0-29053 GCA_030522605.1 Cremastinae sp. B BG-2022a | reverse complement strand
GAAAAATCAATTAACATAGCAGATCGAAAAAGACCATTTTCTTTGGTAATGAAACACATTTAAACAAAAATGAATATAAGTCATCAATTAATTACTTGACATAAGACGTCAAAGCTAATAATAACTTAACAAATCATGAGAAAAAAATATTTTTCGTACTTTTTGCAAAGGTACCCCATTTTGACAACTGAAAAAAAAATTTTTTCTCATGAAAATTGTATTTCATTTGAAAATTGAATTTGTTTCCTTCAATTGTGATTGAAAAACAAAAAATTCAGCATATTTAAACCCTTGGAATCGGAAATTTTTTTTTAAGTACCCCATTTTGCCCCCCCCCCCTCCCCTATATCAATTATATTATAAATAAAAAAATAGTTAAATGCTGTAGTTATCAATGAGTACTGAAATATAAAATTTGGGGTTAAAGCATTGAGTGCAAGAGGAATAAATAATCGCAAATGTATATTAAATTTCTGGTACGCTGAAAGTTCACAATTGTTTCACCGCACTTTTTCAAGCTTTTACGAGATTTGACGAGGTTTACTTAGGAAATTTGAGATACAAAGGGTATATACCTTGGTATAAGGCCAATCCTGAGAATCGACTAGAGCAAGGACAGAACCGCACCCGTGTTGAGATGAGAGCAAAGCGGTCCAATTCGCAAAAAGCTTTCTCTCTCTTTTCTTTATTCCGCACTATATGGGAGTAGCGAAAAAAGGTGCTTCAAAGAAAAGCACAAAAAATGCGTTCTAGAGAGAAATAGACAACCATTAGCAAGGGTCTACCTTTTTTTTATAAGCCCTAGACAATGGACTTCCTTCAATTTTCTTTACAACATTTCCGCTTTGAAAATATCGCTTTTTTCCTCTCTTCGATAAATTAATGAGCGCAACGAAATTAATCTTCCTTGCTTAGTGCTCGATAAAAGATTCACATCTTAATTTGAAGAGTAATATTTTTCCGAGGGACGAATTTCATGCGAAGTTGAAGGGAAAAAGAATTTCAAAAAAATGTGAAAAACCTCATGAAAAATCACTGTCTCGATTTGAAGTTTTTATTTGCAGAAGTTTCGCTCTGACAATTCGCGCAATTTTCGCAGGATGAAAATGTTTTTCTAGCACTTCTCATTTCCATAGTTAAAATCCTTGACAGTGGGAAGTAAAGTATGGCAGCGTATGAAGAGAAGGAATGAATAATTTCATTCCCGAGGCGTTTGATGCCCCGACGATCGTCGAATGAAATTGGAAGGATTCCCTGGGGATTTGTAGTCGAGTTACGCGATGTGCGAAAACTCGGAGCTGAAAATTTTCAAGAAATGGAAGAAAGAGCTCCGATTCCAATCAACGATTCCGTTTGCAATTTTCCGGCTCTCCTACCGTTCACGTAACCAATCCGTTCGAGTACATACTTTTTCGCTGTTTTTCTCTGGCTCCTCCCTCCCAGGTTTACATCACCGACCATACGATGCGAGCATGAGTTCTTAATCGAACTCGAACTTCATTCGAATCTCTTCATATTTTTCTTCAATGTCTTCCTTTTCCCGGCTCATTCCCGATCCCGTATACACATCGAATATTTATTCTCGTTGAGCACTCTGAAGGAAAGAGCTGTTTGATTGAACAAAGCGATTTAATGGAATTATCAATTCGAGCGAACGTAAAAACTTAATCGCATAGATACTTTATAGAGAGAATTAAATAATTCACGTCATCTTTAATTCATCGAGTGTCTAAAGCTCAACCTTTTCGTTACGTATACTCTTTACTTCCTTTGACCTTTTTTATTAGTCTCTTATTTTACAAAGCTTCCCACTTTCCGGCATTTCAAGAGCAAGAGAATTAGCGAGCTCTCCAGTATCCGCTGTGAACTTTGACAAAATACACTTTATTCGATAATATTCAAAGTTACGCCTCTGCAAAGTTCAATCGCAATTTTCCATTGCTAAATTATATTGTCAACGTTTTAGCGGAGCGCTCGGAAGGTTAGAAATTGAAAAAACGCGATGTCATTTTTCCTATTTCAATTATGAATCGATAAAGTGAATAATAATGACCTTCCGTGAGCCGGAGATTAAAAAACCGAGCTAGTAATTGAATCAATTGGAAAAAATAGTGACCCGACATTTTCCGATCAATCTTATCTCAACGAGTAACGTATACATTGATGAACTTTTTTTCGTATTATGATTCTGACCATATAGTCAGTGATAAAAATTACACTGTTTTTTTTATCCAGGATAAAAATGAAAATAGCTCGGTAACATTAATGACGTCGATGACTGAAAAATTCACGCGAGAGATCAATTATCTGAAACCTGTTTTCTCATTTATTTTCAAATACGTTTCCCGTATCAATGAAAACTGCGCGATGAAGAATGGAAATACTAGTTAGAAAACTGAAAATCACGTTATAAAAGAGAGAGAAAAAAATGTAAGTATGAAAAGAGAATTTCGCGATTTTCGGAGTCTCGCCACGAGTGTCTCGGTGTCGGTACGTGTCTTTCTTTAGTAAACGCCAGGTACGTGGCCACGAACTTTGCCTGAAATTTTTGCGAGTTCTATTTACCATTCGTCCTTTTTAAATTTGTATTCCACTGGTGATGCTCACGTTTTCTTCCCGTCTTTTCTCCACAATTTTCCGTGCGAGCTCGACAGTAGTTACACTACACTGTGCTTTTTCTCTTCTACCTTCTAGAGCGATCGCTCGAATTACTCCTGTTTCGTTGTTGAACAATTTCACGTGTTCTCTCGACGCTGTTTGTGCTTTTAGATTTTGAAATATAAAGCACGTGTCAAAATGTAACAACTGAGGCTTTGTTGGAAAATCTTATGCACGAATAGGCTTTGTTTACTCGCGTAGGTGAGGCCCGTAGGTGTTTCCATGATAACACACCTCTCTGACACCAATATCTGTTGAGATAAATATACACATTAGCAAAAAATTGAATCCTGTTTGCGTTAAAATAAAGTAACTGCGATCGGCCTACGAGGTATTGACTTTATTATTTTGCCTTATCCTGTTCTTTATAGTAGGACGTAATTCTTTCAGGGATCTCATTTTCATATATTTTTCTCTTTCAACGATATGGAATTCCAAAAATTTGATATTTTTTTCTCGGATCAATTAAACAATTTCATGGCTTAGATTATTGAAAATCCTAGATACATATAATCCCTGATAAAACGCTTATCGCTCGTAAGTAAATTTAATTTAGCATTCCTTTTGTGAATTTCAATGATGATGTTCTAATAACGTTATACAAATCGATTTGTCGGGATAAGTGAAAACCAGTATTCGACAACTCCATCTGGTGGTTCGTTCAGGAGTTTCGGAAGAACCGTCCTTGAAGTTTTCGGGAGCGGGGAATATCGAAAATGAGGTCTTGGTACCAATCCAACACGTCATGATTTCCCTTTTATGTTTTCCCCATCCCATCAATCCCCGGGCGCTACATCACGAAGGGCTTACCAACAGACCTTCGTACACTCCCATATTGTTTTCGTAATAATAGGACGTAGACGTTATATCTCGAAAATACGAGAAGCGCTGGCGAGCCGAATGCGGGATTGTACATGAACTCTGTGGTTATGTCGCACGTGTGGGGCAAGTCTCATGGGAGAGGCTGTGGTGAATCTGGAAAGAGCTCGGAGTACGAACACTATTGTAGCGCTTGGACGTAGGTTTCAACTCCCTAAAAACTAACAAGACCATCAAAAAACATTTTTTCGCAAAATAAAATCCAATAGTGCAATCCAAAAAGTAAACTGAATCGTGAAAAAGTTGACTTTCAAGTTACCTCTTGAAAAACTTCACGAAATGAAATTGAAATTCAGTCAACAGTGTCGTTGGAATAAATCATCTTTGGTGAGTTTTTGGTTCAACGATTGGTACACGTGCAGATACAGACATGTAAAGATTTTCCGTAACTATGGATGGTAACGGTTGCATCAGTAAGCACTGGTACGATATGCAAAGTGAAGTCCCAGTCTATGGATGTATTTCGAACAAACGCGATATTCCATGTACTCGTCCACTCGAGTACCTCCATGCATGGATCAGTCTCGTTGCGCGAAAGGGAGAAAAAGAGACAGAGAACAGGGAGGAGAGGATTGAGAAATGTCTATAATAGAAGCGCTGCAGAATTCAGGTATCGAATATTGGCAAAATGTGTATAGAAAGGGTGTGGGAAGGAGCGATGTAATAGGAGTGGAATACGAGAAGAGGAGACTACAGTACTAACTGCGTGAACCAAATAAGAACAAAGCTACATACAAATCGAAGCTCGTTACTATTGCCTTTAGAGCCAGTCCTTTCTTCAGGTATCAAAGTGACAACGGGTACTGATTGGATCATGATCATTCAAAGTACCTAAGTGCTCCTTCGCATGTTTCCTTGGAAAAGGGAGAATGTGAACTATGTATATTATGATAAGATGTCTGTTCATAGGAAGTCCAATTGTGATATGCTTAGATTATGCGTTGCTCTCAACTTCAACATTTTGATTCTGATGTATCAATCGATTTATGTTTGGACAATTGATTAAATTTGCGTATCACTTGTCAGACCATTGTCTGTCCCACGTGGAAGCCTTCTGTCAAATTATGCTAACGGATCTTGGTACATTGAGATCCAGCGGGACGTACATTTGACGTTCTACAAGGGTTTGATAATTTGACATCTGGACACGGTTAAACGAGGTCACGTTGGTACCGACGATGCTTTCGGTTTACGTCCTTTGCACGTTCCGATCGATCTTACAAACGGATAACCCAATAATCTTCTTGAATGTCAGGATTTGCAGCTGTAATCGTGTTTCTTACGTACAAGGACTCAAGATTAATCGCTGTATCGATGAGGATGTATTGTGGTTCCATTATCAGAATAATCCAACCATTTTCTCGCTACATTTTGTGGCCACTCTCGTGTCAAGAGTTTTATCGCGTTAGCCCCTATCTATGAGGATCTACGTAATCGTCCTGACACCGCGACATATATAAATGGATTAGAGACTCCAAGACTGATCCTGAGTACGCGAGACTTCCGGAAAATCGACTTTCTCAGCAGGGCGTCCGTTTTCTCTTCCTCTTAGAAATCGTGTCAGCTTTACACCTGGTTAGCAAGCTTCTCCCTCGAATATTCGAGCCAAATCCCGGGCCACTGATGTTTGTGTTTTGGGATATAACTGTGTTTACGGCCAGAAGACAATACCTCCGGCAAATTCAGAGTTGACCAATCGCTTTGTTCGATTCTAAGCATTGTCCCATAATAATGGGAATTAAACGACGCACTCGCGCAAAGGGAATTCTCATTCGGTCTTATAGCGATAACTGGTGCAGTTTTATTCGCGTCCTAGTACATTGACGCTCCTCTTTACATCGAAAACAACGATGACACGACTGTATACCTTTGCCATTAAAACATCCCCTTTAGTTAGCACTTCACCTTGTCTCCCCGCCGGCTCGTGCACACTTCCCTAGAATACAAAGTATCGGGTCTCGGGACACGTAAGCTATCCGTGGGGGCTTTTTCTACTGAGACGGGTTGACCGAGAGAGCCATCGAGAAAATCTTACACGTCGCTGATCGACAAAGCGACCTGACCCAGCGTCATCGCGCGTTCACGTATTAATATCGCGACTGCCGTATCTCCGGTCCCTCTTCTTTCACAGGCACACGTACATCCCATCGTTTTCTTTTTCTGCCTTTCGGTCACTCCTTTATACATGCTCTCCATCTATTCAGTTATCTCTTCGCTTTTTTCCACTTTTACCATTCTCTCTCATCTCTCTCTCTCTCTCTCTCGCTTCGTGCTTTGCTCTCTTATCCTTTCTCTTCTCCTTTCTATCTTCTCTTTTATGTCCTATGCTTTTTCCTCTTTCTTTCCTTTTTCCTCTTCCTCTCTGATTTCGTTCTCGATAACTAGAAGGGCGAGCAGATGCTGGAAATCTTAAGCCGCCCGAACTCGATCATGGCTGATCGATTTGCGCGGATAAAACTCGATGTCATCGCGGTTGCGAAGAAGCAATCTCCCCACTCTCTCTGCTCTTCTCTCTCTCGGTTCACAGTGGTTAATGGTAGGTGGATTATCGACTACGGGGAATTGCAAGTATCCGAGCCCTTTCAGCTATATCTGTCCGAATCTTCTCTTCCTTTCATCCGCTCCCGGTTTCGAAGCTTCTTTATATGAGAATCACAATCCAAGTTCGGCAGTTCGTTAGTCCTTTCTCGTCGATTGCACACGTGTTCGTAAGGGAATCGGGGCCATCGCGAGTCGAACATCGAGGCGATCGCGTGCCAGAAAAGCCAAAGTGTATCGGCGCTCGATCATTTTCCGACAGATAATTGGAATCATACGCTCGAGGGTAAAAAAAAGAATACACACAAGCGGTTTCGTTTTCGCTCTCTTTTTTTTCTCACTCTCCATTCGTCTCATGCGATTCTCACACGCTCGCCATCTCGCTAATGATCGGAAAAAATTCTTGTAAGCGCGAGACAGAGGGCGCTGCGCACGCAGATTTTCTCGATTCCGCGCGCGCGGAGCACGGGATGCTCGAAAGGCCGGCCAGCTGCCAGTAACTCAGCGCCAGTTTGTCGAAGCAGTCCCGAGCGGGACCACGTTCGTTTTCCGCCGAGTTACGATCCAAGCGTGCTCGCACCTTGTTGTTTTTTTTTTCGTTTCCCAACACTTTCGTTTTCTCACGAAATATCCGGCTTTGAGATTACGAGATTGTTTTTCTTTTATCCGAGCATACACATCGAGAGTTTATTTTCGCTCGTTTCGAGGATTGCGCCAGTAACAAACTCGATGTCGGAAAAAAATCAATTCTCCTTTTTAATTGTTCGTTCGCTCTCTCGGCTCTCGCGTCACTGAATGCACGTCAACTGCACGTTTTAATCAATCTCTCTACCGTGCTTCGAGATTGATAGTAACGAACGTGATTTTCAGTAAAACCGAGGTGAGACGAAAGCTGCTGAAAAAAAAACGAAAAAACAGTGTCACAGCTCGCTTGATTAATTGAACGGGTTTCGTCCCTTTCACCCTTCGCTTTTCACCGTTATTATCAAATTTGAATATTACACATTCATATCCGGCCGAGTGTGCGGGCAATGGACTTTTTCGTTTAATGAAATCCCTCTATCTTTTTTCTTTCTTTTCATTTTTACACGCGCACACGAGGATTTTAAATATTCACGATACAACCCGAGAAGCGAGAGTGCGTGGCGGCGTATTAAAAAAATAATCTCATCGCGGTATACCGGGCTTAAAACGAATAAATACGCACGGCTAGAACGTATTTTTACGTTTTTCCGGTGGATGTTTGACGAACGCTGCGTGCTTTAGAAATTTTCATCAACCACTCGGAAAAACGTATCCAGTTATATTTCCACCTATTTTTCCCCCAAGTATATCTATTCAGGTTTTTTCTCAAAATTTAATCTGTCCCCTGTTAAAGTTTTAATTGAAAACAGCGTATACACAGGCGCAAAAAGAAGTCCGGGAAACCGGAGGGTTTTCGCATGTTTAAAGAGATTCGTGATCCGTCAAGATAGAGAAGTTTCAGGATGCAGTGATCCGGGGAATCAGTGGTTTACTCGGCTTGACTCGTGTGGCGATGGACAAGGATCGAAATGTCCAAGGTGAGTCAAATTTTAAAAGAAATAAAATAATATATTAAATAATGTCACTGAAAATTTTGTGGACAACAGAGTGGCGATCTTTTCAAAAGACAGGATTATCACTTAAAAGTTCTTACTCTTTAAACTTTTCTCATATAACTCGGGTATGTTCTTGAAGGCGGTCACAGTAAACGTTATGCCATATCGAGAACGAGCTCGCAAGACCCATGTTCCCGATTGAAAAACTTTTTCAAAGAATTCAGAAAAACGAGAGAATCTCATAAAGTATAATCCATCAAAAGGCGGACCAAAGAAAATCGCGAAATGTTTAAATGCCACAAACGATAATGCAACAAATTGCTGACTGGTAACTCGCTCCCAACGAAATTTAAAGGCTAAGCCGTTTCCTTTCTGAACAACTCATTTAGAAAAAATGATGCGGTAATGGTACATTATTCTCATGGAAATGAAAATTCTATGAAATGTGAACATATATACGGAAGAAAAATAGAATAAAAATTGAATGGTGGAGCTGGCGTTGTTCAAAATTTTTTTACTTGCATTTTATTTCCATAGAGAAAAGCTAAAAATATGCACGAAGTAAAAGGAGGGATTAAAAATAAAATGAATTCTCGTTACGTTGGGAATTATTTTCGGTTCAAAAGTAGATCTGGATTGGGTGCTCTAATTGAAAATATTTCAAACTGCAATTAACCGATATTTCAATAATTCAAGAGGTAGTGATAACGATCGTGTTGAGCTGCTTTTTGTACGACTTTCAAGCGCATACGTATCTCTACGTTCGTGGAAGCTTCGACCTAATTATAATCGATGAACCCTCGAAAGGTATACACAGAGGCTGCACAGGGAACGTCTCTCGTCGAGTTACTGGACTGTGGCCGCACTCCTGGCAAGGCTTGAGTTATCGATAACTTATAATTGGAAGGAAAAAATGAGAACTCGTTGAATACTTGGCGTGAACGCGAGATGTACTTCATATATACATTTATCTCCTTTCAATTTTATTGACCAACTTACTCTAGCAAACATTTTCAAACAAAATAAACTTGGCTCGTCCTTATCAAAGTATCGCATGAAGTAACGCTTCATCATTTTTGTTCTCCTTCGAGTATTTCATCTTTCTTTGAAGAAGTGCGACATTCCGTGATATTGTTCGTAATTATTTGATACTCCTAGAGATTATTGGTTACTGATTCTGTTCAGATACCAATTGGAAAATGGCGTTGTCTGAGATAAAACCGAAAGTGTGTGCGTTTTATTATCAGTGAAAATTTGGGTATCAATAAGTGTTTATGTTGGACTGCCACAAAACACAGTTTAAGAAAGCTTTTTTAGAGAAAGTTAGAGCAACCTTTTTAGAGTTTTGCGGACGCTAGGACACTCGGACTGTCTTTCAAAAGTGTCAGTCTTCTCCACACAGTCACAGACTACACACTGTACAATTATCCTACTTCACTGTATATTTGTTTATATTAAATAAAACTCACAGCTTCCTACAAAAATAAAGATCTCCAACAGTTAAGGTATCATATACAAATCGTTAAAAATAAGAAGTGACTAAAGGTAAGCGCAGAGCACAAAATAAAAAAGGTTTCGTTTTTTCAGATGTATATAATTATCGTAATTGTAGATTTCAATTGAGTTCTTAACAGTTAAATTGTCTTGAACAAACGTTTTCAAAATATACATGATATGCCGAAATTGCTCTAGAAGATTTGTACACGTACTCTCTTGACATTCGCAGTGAGTTCCTAGCGAGATTTCGAATCATTTTAAATCTTAGACATTCTAAACTAAACTGACTGTACCAAGGTAACCTCATATGGTAACTTATTTATATGAATTCAAATTTAATGGAACGTTACATGCATTTTTTGCCCAATATAGAGTGAATTAAATTACTTCCGAAACTGGGTCGTTGTGATATCATTATGGTGTCCTCATAACTGTGTTATATTCAATTTTATTAAATACGTAAATTAATTCAAAACTAGTAATAGTTATACGAAGTTGCGTCAGAAACATGAATCACGATAGCGTGACCAAAAATCATTTTAAGTTGAAAAAGTAGGCGTAACGTTGCTTGTACTTTTTTAAATATTTTTTATAACAATCCAAAAACATTTTAAATTATTGCTACATAAAAACTATTTTCTAATGTACATAATCCTCGATAAAAGAAAAAATCGAAATCTTGAAAATTATATTTCATCTCAAAAATTAAATATTTCCAAGTTAATTTCGTTGAATTTAAATAAATCTCATTCGACAAGAAATGTTTCGTCATTGTGTCGTTGGCTAATATGGAAATGTCGCACGGTCGAATTGTCGCAACCCGAGTTTCCGCTTAGCGGAGCGCTTTGCCGCAATTTTGGTATTTATTATTGTTCGCTTGGGAACGAATTCCAAAAACTCTGTCGCACACTTTATCGTCCATTTGTCATGTCTGGGCAACGTGTAGCTTCATCGCTGCAGTTCCGGGAAACAAATTTGAAGAGCGTGTACAGGTAGGAAAAAAAACAAACGCACGAGAAAACGGGAGAGAGGGGTTCGAAATAAATGAACGAAAAAAGAAAAATATTGGAAACGGGGAAAAATATAGCTGCAATTTCTACGAACGTATAAATTGACCTCAACCTTGTGACGCGAGGGGATGCGAGCGAAACGATGCGAATGCTCGATGTTGCAAGCACAAATGTTTTACGATTCGATAGAGCCGTGTACGGTGGATAGTATCAAACCACTCTGATCGTCTATTTCGAGAGACAGACGGAAAAGAAAATAGAATAGAAAAAATAAAAATAAATCGCAAATAGGAAGAACGTATAAAACAAAGTGAAACTACAAAATTGATCACCCGAGCGTACAATGATGGATGCCGGATTGTGTTTCATGATTCATGATGTTTCATCGACAATTCTCACGAAATCATAAATTCGTTCGTAAATGGATGTAGAGAGATAAAGAGAGTGGATATAAAAAGAGAGAGAGAAACAGAATACGGTTTCAAATGCGTCTCCTTTCATTCTTCCTCTGACAAAAGAGTTTTTCAAAATTCGCAGTCACGCAGATGAGACGTAAACATGGAAATTTTAATTGGAGTGCATGGCCTCTACTCTTTTAATCTTGTATGTCTCCGACGCCGTGGAAATAAAGGAAAAAAAGTCGAGTTCGTTAAAGTGAAAAGGTAAATCATGATAAAAGCAGCTTAAATGTGTCAACAATCTAATTTCCCTCGAGGTGCTTCATAATTCGTGAAAGCGTACGGTAGCGGGCCCAAATTGGGAAACACCTTGGCTATGGACTTGTCAAACGATGACGAACATTTTCGCGTTACGAGCCTTGGCGTTGGTAAAATGAGAGCAGAGAGGAGAAAATACGGCGAGTGCGAGAGAAAAACAAAGGGAGACTGACGAGAGTCAAATTAATGGAAAGTGTTTAATTCGTGAGACGTTGATGTCATTCTGCCAAGGAAACGCAGAGTCACGATTGACTTTTTTTTCCATAGTCCATAAAAAAATTGTTAATCAAGAATTTTTTTAATTTCGTGATTTTTACTACTTTTTTGCTGCATTCAATATGCTTTTGTGACATTTACAACCACAGATCCAATTCAAAAGAAAAATGAATTTCCAATAAAATGATCATTAGGAAATTTTCATCCGGTGCTTTTCTCGTACTTGTGAAAAGAGACGAAAAAAGAAATTGTAAAAGAAGATGATTAGGAGAGTAAGTCAGAGGAAATGATGATGATTTCCTTTTTCCTTTCTCTCTCCGGCTCTTCATTCTTCCCTGTAATCACAGGGAGCGCCATCGTAGTGGGATATCGCGGATAAGTCTGTGCTCTGTAAAAATCCAACGAGGATTTCACCGGAGTAATACTCGTCCTTGCGACCAATCCGTGCGTTTTATCTTCTCGAGCATCACGAGACCAAATAGAGTTACATCATTGTGTGAATTTCCTTCTGAACAGGCGCATTTGAGCGTCGGTCCATTCACGGCCGCGCGAATCTCGATGTTGTACGGTTGGTGAATTTTCCACGCGATTGTCCTCCCTTGCTGGTCCACAAGAAGAACGTGCGCGAAGGGCGGAAGGACGGAGAAAAAAAATGTAGAAGAGCCAAGAAGGTCTCGTACGTGGTTCCCTCATTATGTGGACATCTTTGCTAATGAGACCTATTTTTAATCCAACTTTTTTTAGCACACAGCGAGATTTTCGTTTATGTGCTCTTTCCATTCGAAGGGTCTTCTGATGATTTTTTTCCCAGAGAGTCAACCCCGAAGGAATTTCGAATATTGAGTCTCCCTTGGATCGTTTGTATAACAAGTTTTTTTTTCTCACTGAATTCATATAATATATTATTCCCAGATATATATACGCATGTGTAGAAAAGCTCATTCAGTCCCATGCCGGTCTTTTCCCAGGACCGAAACCGCATCAGCGTTTCTTCCGCGCGATTCCTTCTCCATCGCGATTCACTTATTCCCAGAGCGACCGTAACCACGAAAATCATTCTAGCCGGTATCTCTTTCCTCTTTTCTGGAAATTCTTGATGCAGGCTCCAGAATCTTTTAATTCTGCCTTCCCTGCAAGGATCCATCTTTTTATTCGGCTTTTTTATTCCCTTCGAGCGACATTCCCCCTTGTGTCCCCCGGCGTCCCTTCGAGCTCTGGAATTCGTATCGTTAATACGGGCTTTGCCGCAAAAACTGAGTATTTTATGTATATAGGAAGGTCGCCCGCGAGCATCGTCCCGACGCTCTCGGAGATCAAATCGGACCTTAATCCCGAGCGCCGATTCATCGTTTACTCGAGAATAATGAGACGAGGGTCGAAAGGTTTTCACGCCTGGCTCGGGAAAAAAAGTACGATGGATAAGAAAAGATTAATTTCGTATGGAACGGGGAGAGTCGTTCGGATTCAAATCGCTGTAATTAAAGCTGAAGGAAAAGTTGGATTTTCAGGAAAAAGAAAAAGAACGCGGATTCGTCGAGAGCTCTCTCGCTTTTTTTATCAGTACGCAGGCGGATTTGATGGACTCGCTTTTTTATTCTAAAATGTTCGTTCTGGGAAAAAGGCGGGCCTCCAGCGACTATTTCAGACACGGCTCATTCGTCGCGTTTTTCCAACGATATTTTTATGTCGATCGGCACGAGGGGAGTTTACGACGGGGGTGGGGTCGGGGGGGGGGGGGGGTGCAACGTCACGGCTCGTCGAAAGTTCGAGCCTCAGATGAGAAAAAGTGGAAATGGAAGTCGAGAGTGAGGTGTTCGATATGCCACTGCTCGTAAAAGTCACAATGCTCCAACCAGGACAAGAATGTTTTTTTTTTAAGTTTTTTTTACCGTTTTTCGTTGGAAAAAGCTTACAATCTTGTAGACGAGATCTCTCGCTCTGTGTGGAATTGCATCTATCGAGTTCCCTGAAAAACGATATATTGCTTCATCTTGACAAAAATCTCATCCTGAGCTGATAACTCGAGAATCGAGGTCAATGACGTAGCTGTTTTTTTTAAACAAACGGATTTCGCTCCTTTGTCGTGGCCTCTCCTCGAGAAAAAAAGCACGAATTCTCGCTGGTTCAACTTTTAATTCGAAATACGTGAAAGTTTCACAGAGTACAGACGTATAAATTAACTGAGAACGTAGACAGAGGTATTTCCGCCGCAGAAAATTTGATACACTCGATCCAATTAGAAGAAAACTTTCAACTCCTCGTTTGGAGATATCCGAGGGAAGTTTCTTCGATAAAAGTTTTTCGCGAGTGAAAATTAGAATAATAAACGAGATAGCCCCATCGCGAGAAACGAAATTATTACATTTCCCGATAAAATCGTGTTCGCGAATTGGAATAAAAAGTTGGACTTTCTGACCGGAAAATGAAAAAAGGAGAGATGAGAGGAGGAAGAAAAGTCGGTCGGTTTGTCGTTCCGGATAAAATTTTTCCTGCTTCGAGTCTCGTTTCCTTCCGAGAGAAACAATATGCTCCGGTAATTCGTGACGTTTCGGCGCATCTCTCTCGAAACGTAAGACAAACAGAAGGAAGAACATTTTTCCGTTTTCCAAGATTTGTTCGGAGTAAAAGGGAAGAGAAAATATTTGCTCAAACTGTTTGCCCGCTTGACGGAGGCGCGTTTGATTTAACGGTGCAACGGATGAATCCCGTTTCGTGCTCTTCTGGGAAACACAGAGGCGCTCGGATGAGTCGCACATGCGAAAACACAAGCGAACCATTTCGGAATTAACTCCCCGAAGCGAGATTTATTGGATTATTATTAACGCGCGGGGTTCGCGTTTCTATCAAATTATACTCAATGTCAATCAAAACGCGAGGCTCACCGTATATTATCCAGGTCGGTTTTGCGATATCATCAGAGAGTTTGGCAATCATTTTGGAAAGAGCTCGCTCTCATCTTTTATCGCTCGATTTTTCTATGCATCGACGAACCTCCATTCATTTCGTTCTCTTTTCCAAATCTTTTCGATTCAGCTCTCTAGGAATTTCCAATACTTTTTTTCTTCTCGATTCTCTTTCCCTCTCATCATTCTCTCTTTTCAAAATAATTTTTCGATGCGGAATTATATATCGGGGGAAGCACAAGAGCAGTCCTCGAGTGCTCTCTTCTCGCAATGCACGCGCTCAATTTCATCGATATATATTTCCATTTGAAAGAGGTCACGCTAATTTCTCGTCGTTTCAATAAAGTCGGGATAAAGATGAATGGAGATTTAGCTCTGTTTCGCCTTAGGCCAGGATATCTCGAATCCATAGAAAAACTTGTGAAAATTTCGGACTCGCTTGTTCTTTTACTCTCTCCCTCGTTTTGTTTCACGAGAGACACTCTACGTATATAGTTTCTCGTCCATTGTATATAGACACTCGAACGAAATACCTTTGATGCGACGTTTCGATTCCGTGTCCCGACGCTTCGAGCTGACATCGGGACGAGTAAAATGCCCACAGGGCTCGCCCGAGCCTCCTCTCTCTCTCTCTCTGACGAGAAAAGAAAAATCGGAATGGCTGAGAACAGCCGAACCGAGCGAGATAAAAAAGAATAGATATAGAGATAAAAAACTCGATTGTGATGGCAATTTATGCCTGGAGCAGGAGAGCAACGCAGTCGAGGATCGATTTCAAGAAAACAGTCCCTGACCGAGGCAAATTGAATTCTGCACGTTCCGCTTCTTCGACCGAACGAGGCTGTTATAGCGAGAGAGAAAAGCTCGCTAGTCTGAAAAAGAATATACCGATGAGGGTGAGAAAATCTCTTGCTCTTTCTCGATCAAATGACAGAGAAGCAGGATTCACATAGTGAAATAAAAGGAGAAAAATGAGAGAGGAGAAAAAGTGGGAAAAATGAAGGCCGAGCTAAGAAAGCGTTTTGCGCTATTTCTGTCGTACGTGCGAGGGAGAAGGCGCGTTTCTCCCGCGATATTCTCCCCAGGCTGAACGTTTCTCGCGTATGACCGATAAATTTGTGACCTCTCGAAGTATCTCTGATGCGCGAAAAGGACGCGAAAGTAGGAAAAAATAAGAGGAGCGAGAGAGAAAATCGTAGATCCGGAAAGTCGACCTCGCGCCATATAAATTTTCTCCCTAGTCAAGAATGTACGATGTATGTATATCTGACTCTCGAGTGTATACAGGTATAAGATTTTCAAGATTCGGAACACGTACGCTTCTCGCATTCGAAGCGTCGATGCACACCGGAAGTATTAATGATTTCGAATCCGGAGATAAAGCGTCCCAATTTCGGATAAGTTATGGCGCGTACCCGCTTTTTGATGCTCGCTTATTTCGGCAATATCAATTTGGAGGGACAAACGCGTTTCGACCCTCCTGGGCAACCTCGCTGCATTGTTAGATGCTTATCGATTCCGGAAGGAAAATTATTACCGCTTTCAGATGGGAAATAAAACGAAATCGCTTATTCATACGGTATTTATTTCAAGGATTTTAATCTCTTGAGTCCATGCGAAAGCTTTTTTTTCTGTTTCAATCGATGGAAATCATATTCAGGAGGATAAGAGATGGATGAAATGGAGGATTTTCAGGTGAATGCTTGATGTTGATAAAACCGTGAGAAATTTTTGGCCGCGGAGATCCAATCTACAGAATATGAGTGACGAATCGTATCGCGATGGCTTCAGAGAAAACGTTCATTATCGATTTTGCGAGGCCCCTTCGCGCTTCCTCTCACTCCCTGGTCGCTGATTGAGTCCTATCCACCTTTCCTCGTCTCTGTTTCTGACAGACGTGGGAGTTGAAGAACGATAAGCGAAGCGCAAGGCATAGACGGATGATCAAGGCCCGAGCTGCGTTCTTGGCCGCACATCTCACGATTCTCTCATTTAAGCTCGTTAAAGATTTCAGGAAAATGTCAAGTTTTTTTCTCATCTCGTTTTTCCTCTGGAACAGAGGAGATTGGGCAACAATTCGTTGTTTTTTCATGCAACGTAATGGCAAAAAACGAAATAAACTTTCTACATTGATTGTGAGAGAAAAATTTCTGTATTTGTACTCTATGTATATCTTACTGAGTTCAATCTATGGTTTGTATCAGGTTCATTTATGATCTTCCTTATGATGATCATATTTCTCCTTTCAGGGAGCGATTGTCGTGGCTTCGCGTGAGGCACAGACGCAAATACTTCATGGGTATTCAGATCCACAAAATCGTGTATGGCGATGCTCCCTCTTACATTGGAGACTTCTTCACTTCTCCACCTTCCCCAAGTTATGATACTCGGTCCACTCCTCAAACTTTCCACATTAAAAAATGCCGCACTACGATCCTGAAAAAGTCTTTCGCGGTTTCCTTTGCATATTTCTGGCATTCTCTTCCTTCTGAAATTACCACAATTTCCTCTCTTCCGGCCTTCAAAAAATGCTTATTCTCATAACTTCTGCTTGACTCGAACTCGACCGGCTGATCTCCGCACTGACCAGAGTTTTCCTGACTAGTGTGTAAGGTGCGGCGTATGACTTTGCGTTGCTTTGTTTATTTTTGCTTGTATTATTTGCATAATCTGAGTGATATGAGTGTCATGAATATTATGAACGTAAGCCGAATAACCAGCGAATAAATTGTGTTTTTTCTGGTGTTGTTATCTGTTTGTTGGTTGATTGATTATTTATCAGTTGTCTGTAAATTATTGTTACCGCTTGCTACTTACTACTACTTGCATTGTTTAGATTTTTTTGAAAATTGTTAAATTTTAAAATGTTCTATGATTCGTTATTTTGTTTGCTTAAGGAATTATTCCATAGCATAATAAACTATTCATTCATTCATTTAACTGTATTGAGTTTAATGGATATGATTTGTTTCGATGCTTTTGACTCAGAAATGTCTTAAATTAAACATGAACGAAGCTGCTGATGCAATTTCATTGGAATTATTTCAATGTTTCACGATGAAATTAATGACAGATTGAATGGCTTCACAAAGTGTGTTTGTTGTCCTCCTATGAGAAATTTCATAGAATTTTCAACATCTTTTATTAAAATTTCGAAGCATCTGTCATAATCTAACTAATCATTATCGAAATATCTTTTTAATGGATTTTTGATGAATTTTTCGTGTTCTTACGAAAATTGTTAATATTTGAGGTATAGGTAAAATTAAATAAGATACTTTGCTTCTGCCGGGATTTGCGGGACTCACCGTGCGACACAAACAGTGCGAAAAGAATGCAATAAGAGGGTAAAAAAGATGAAGTGTATTCGTTCGTAACGGTAGTTTGCACAAACACAGTCGTGAGTCACCGAGGCGGAAGTTTTGCAATCCCCGTTCCAGTAACACCCGAGAGACAACGAACCAACGCTCATACATAAACGTAAGCTTCTTAAGAGACTGGCAGCTGGCTTCGTTCCATTCCTTATTGGATTATTTGTCTTCCAGAACTTCAGACCTACGACCCCTTTAATTCCAGTTCTAATATCTATCCTCGTCCATTTTTTTTCTTTCCAGAAAAATTTGACTCGCAATTATACCTCAGACGTTGCTCTACCACAAATTCATGATGTTTCTACGATATCATTGAAACTTTTAATGTATGTCATGCCGCATAAGTGAAAGGATTTTTGAAAATTATTATGAATATTATTGGTGTGATATTATGGTATGATCTGATCAATGGTGATCAATTTATGATTAATCGTGATGAAATAATCATTGCGTGATGATTAAAACGGAACGTAGTCTGATATTTTTGGAGTGTTCTTGAATTGTCACGTTTTGTCCTTTCCTATAAATTTTCAATAGTCAGGGGATCGATATATGCATCAGTGTGATTGGAACTCCCGTCGATAAAGTGTCCTCAGAACGATTTGATTCCTTGATTTTATTTCGCCCATCTTCATTTTATTTCATCGTATATTATTCACTCGGTTCTCGGTATTCTCTTTAAAGCGAGTACATCCGAATTTACAACGTATAAACTTTGAGACAACACGAAACGAATTATAATTATTACCACATTAAGCAGAGAATGGAATAATGTTTTTGGTAGGATGAAGCATTTCAATTTATAATACCATTTTGTAACTATACGCTTAATCTCTAAAGCAACAGAAATTCCATATTTGTGGAGGTTGCAATTTTCAACCTTTTCGACGTAAATATTTTGTTCAAACACTTGATGCTTCTAAATTGTTTGCGATTTATGAATTTTCAGCTTTGCGAATTTATGTTCATCTTTAAATACAGAGAGCATGAATATGCGAATTACTAAATCAAAAGATTCATGAATCGTTTTCAACGGTAACGTGTACGCTAATGACCACATAATAGTGAATATATAGATTTCATAACTTGGTATGGTCTTTTTTATTTTCCAAACTCTCGTTCAGGTACAAGTTATGAACCCAGCTAATTTCAACGACTTTCATCATATGATGAAATAAAAAGGCTATTCACGAACGAGTCGGTTGTTGGTTTTTTTTTATACGTTTTGAAAATGTTTGTAGTTCTTTTGTCTTGTTTAATCTAAAAGTAAAACGACCAAAATGAGTTTGGAACCAAGAGTTTTCTTTTACCCGCAAGAAGCAAAGTTCAACTCGAATACAGAATTCTTCATCACCCTCGTTGGCCTTTCTATTGAATTAAACTTACTCGACTCTGGTTATAGAGCCTCGAGGAGGTCGCTCTTATATTTATCTCCAAGATCCTTGCTGTGTGCTTCCTTCGGCGAATCTCTTTGGGAGCAAGGATCGCAAAGAGAGCGACGTTCATGTTTAACCCTCGTCCCGAGAGTAATTGCTCTAATGGACTCGCTGGACGCTACACACACAGACAAATGCATCTGAGCTGCTTGCATTAGCGATTGACCGATGACGGTTTTTGAAACGATATCCAGCCCCTTCCCTGTCGCCTCACTCACGTCATCGGTCAACGTCGCTCGGATGAGTTGTCAACCCTAACATGGAAACACGATACCTAAGAGAAGAGATTCGAACGACAGAACTGATTACAACCTTATGATGATTTGCGCCGAACGAAGTGCGCAGTTGCTTCCTAAACTATTTTTTATGTCCATCTAATTTTTAGATAAATAATTTACGATACAGCATGAGGCCCTCATACGTTGACGTCATCATTTCGTTTCGTTCCGTACGCGAGACACTCGAATGCACAGTACCCGAATACACGTCGATATTATTTTCACGAGAATTCCACGACTTGGATAATAAAGCCGGTCTTGAATGGAAAACTGATTTTTCAGCAATAAATACAAATCATAATTTTGATGTCGAATTTTTCGTATTACGTTGAGGATATTGCCGTTGAAGCACTTCACAATAGATTTCCGCAAAATTTCAGTTCGTAAATTGGAATTCAATCGCGAAATTGAAGTCTGGTAGCTGCGCGAAAATTGGAAAATAGTTTGAATTTCAAGTGCATCCATAAATGTACGGATTCAAAAATCAATAATTGAGAATCGTGCAACATCACACAGCTAAAAAAATGATCAGCGCGAGCCCGGTTGATTTAGCAATATAGTGAATGAATTAGCGCACCCGTGCTCTCGATACGTCATATTCGACCATTTGTAATCAGTGACTGATTACATTGTCCCTATGTCGCAGCGACTCGAACAACGATATTGTCATTCAAATGAGATTTAATGGAAAGTTCAAACAGAACGAAATTTAAACACGATATACCCCCGTCTGAAATTCATTTTAATAAATTCCGGCGGTCCCTCGCCTACCCTCTAGAGGAAATGGAAGTTTTCCCGTCCATGGTTATCTGTCTATTGATTACTTATTGGACAATTTTGGCAGCTGTATTGTTCCGTGGTAAAAATCCATACTGTATGAGCAGCCTTTATCCCAATTTATATTTACGTTTTAATCACTTTTCGGTTTATCAATTTAGGTCATTGCATTATCCTCTTTTTGGTATTATCGGGTTGGTATTATTTGGCATTTCAATATTATGTTATGAAAAAATGAAGAAACTATCACTGTGAGTTCCAAGAATAGAAAATTTCTTGATCAATGCAAATGGATGGTGAGAAAGGTCCGTACGTTTTTGAAATTTAAAGAAGTTCTTTCATTCGATTCGTGTCCAAAGGAGGCTGCCGTTCCCTCGAAGTCACAAATAATAAGCTCGTTTGGATGCATCCACGTTGTATCGACGAACGATCTGCATTCTTTGCAAAAGAAGAGCTTATCTCGAAGCTGTGGGGATCGGCGTTGAACGAGCACCCCCGGGGATAAGTGGGTGACAGGCAGTTCCCAACCCCGATATTCTTTTGGTTCGCTTCTTTCTCCTACGTATCTTTTTTCTTCCTTCGCCCGCGCTTGGCTCTCTCGAGATAAGGGGAACTTTCCGTTGTTTTTTCTTTCGTCGCTTCTCATCAACGCTATCGCAAACGAAAACTGAAACAACTATTTTTTAATCAAAATACCTCGTTCGAACGGAAAGAGCTGGTTTTTCATCACGTCAGAGAATAATTCTTTATTAGACTTAACATTTCACAAAGAGTGAAATTGAATTTACATCAGTGAGAAAAATAAAGTAAAAAATTAATTTGAAGATTGGTTTGAAGGAAACGTGAAATATTTTCTCCTGACAGAGTAATTTTATCAAGTTTTAAAACCATTACCGAGTGAACAAAAATATAATGAAAATTAATTGACGCAAAGAATGATTTGAATTAAAGTAGATTTCAATGTTTTTCTTTGTCAGAATAATTTTATGAGGTTTCTAAAACGATTAATGCATTTTAATATCAAGGATTCCGATGGGCTAGGAATGTAATTACGTCATGACTAGACGAAATTACGAAATTCGGCTGACTGGCGCAATTTAATTCGCATTTGTAGGTAAGCAGTGCAACGGTTGAAAGACTGCAGAGCAAGCCAAAACCACGGAGAACGAGCCGGAGGAGAGTGAGAAAGGAACGAAGCGGGAGGTCCAAAGTGCTCTACCTCATTCTTGGCTTATGTGTCGTATTTGATGTCAATCAAAAGCTATCACGCATTTGCCTTGATCCTTCATCAAACTTAACCTTCAAAATTTAATAACACTCTGATCCGGGAAAACTTGTAAGGTTCTTTCAAACAAACCTCAACGCCTGGTGATTTCTAATAAAAAACCAGTCAATTCGTTGATTCGCGAAAAAATAGAATTAACCAAAAGAACATGAATTGGAAAGGAATTTTAATAAATTTTTTCAAATTGAAGTTATTGGAACCTATTCGTCGTCTTCCTTATTCGGGAATAACTAAATTTGCATAAAAAATGGTGCTTTTGGTTAAAAATGCATTGAATTGAGTAAAAAAGATGCTTTGTATTCACTTTCATTTTGAATATTTTTATATTTAAAAATAAATTAAATGCAATTTTTCATTGTAGGAAAAAAATATGGCTTTTATGTTAGATATTCTCGTAATGAGGGATTTCATTGAATCAGAGGCACATTCATCGGGGAATGCACTATATTTCTCTCAATGCTGCCAATTTGTTTTTTGATTATCATATTTTTCATTAAGTAGATCAACTAAAATAAACAAGAAAATTTTTCAGCTGGTGGGAACAGTTAATTATCTGGTAAATGTACGAAAACATATTAATTTGAATAATCCGTGTACGGTTTGATGGCATCGATTTTATTTTTTATTCACGTACTATACGAGTCGATTATACGGACGTTATCGGCATTTCCGCTTCGTTCGCTTCGTTAAAATTAGTCTGCTGGAAGCTGCGTGCGATTTGGTAAAAAAGAGTCGTTGAGGCTTAATCGATTTTGTCACGTGCCAAATTTCAACATAAAAAACGATCTTTTTTGTCGATTCACGAACACGATTGCGATCCAGGATTTCACTCGGAAACCCGAACGTCCAAAGGTTTGGATAAAACGGTGGTAAGAGTTATATACGGGGAGAGAGAGTTTATCGTGAGAGTTTATGGGAAAGAGAAACGAAGAGAAGAAAATAAAAAAGAAATCTGTCGGGGCGTCTCTTTCTGCTGGCTTAACCTTTGATGGGGTGAGACGAGGCTGTCGGCGGATTCGATTACCCAATTAATCGATTTTCGTCAAAGTCGAAGTTCATGCGGACCGAAGGGTGCGCACAATCGAATTACACTTCTTCTCTTCCTCTCTCTCCCTCTCCATCTCATGTACCACGTATATACCTTTCTTCTCACGTACCAACATCACTCGCTAAGTTCCATGTAAATCGATAAAGACATCTCGGACGTTACAATAATGCGACCCCGATTGAGCAGCATCGCGATGTATACCTTCAACATCCGCTCAGAGTGCAATCGAGTTTTCGACATTCCACGAGTGGATAATGTTACGTCAGCTTGACGATAAAGTTCAACGACGTATCCCAGATAATTAGCCTCGAGCAAACGACAGGACTTTTTCTCATGAATGGGATTGATTTTCTTCTTAAAAAAATGTTCAAATCATTGATCTCAGTTGATGTCTCAAACTTTTTTTCATAATTAGAAAGATATAAACCTTAGAGTTTCTAGAATACAGACGTTGGACGTTAATGAAATGATTTGTTTTCTTTACTTTTAGGATCTCAGTCCGTTATTAAAATGGAATTAAGTTAAGTGATCCCACTACAATTGTTATGGCCTATCTTGTTTGGCCAATCAAATTATTGAAGCTGTAAGAAATAGTTGCCTCTCGACAAAGTTCCTTGTCCTTCAATCTAATTGATTTTCCGTGACGCTCTATAGTTTACTCACAGCTCCGTGACTCCCCGTGTCCCAGTAGAACTCCAAATTAATCGCTGGGGAACACGCTGGTACTCCTTGTCTTTATCATGTTTTTGATTCCCCTCTACCTCGTATATTCGTGCCATAAATTGATATTATTCTCGATTCTAGTCACACGCGTCAGTCCACAAATCTATGGTTTTAAATGAACCACATCCGTAAGGAGATTAATTCGATGATGCACGTGAACGTGTGGTGTGTGATGCATCTATACAAATCAACAATTTATTTTTATATAGTGGATTTATACTTTGGTCTACTATATCACAACACTAAATATATCCTCATCTGTACCAATTGTTGCCAATCCGATGCGTGAATATCAACATCATTTGAACCATACCAATGATCATTTGAATGAAATCTAATGTAGCGAGTATATTAATAAGGTTTTTGATGACAATTTGCATTTGTATGAAGATGAACTTTTTTGTCGTAGAGCTTCGGAACAATCGAAGTATGCATTAGCAGTAAAAGTGGTGCAGCAGAATCGCTTTCTGAGCGATATACGGTTGGTGGCACGTTTGCCTTAATGGTCCATCCGTGTCGCGAAGAAGAGGATGCATCGAGAAAAGAAGCGAAGGAAAAAGAGACGTGTGCAATTCCCGTGACACGAAGCTTGTACATAGTTTAGCATTCAAAAGTGAAGTGTTGCATATATAGGAAGATCGATCAATATTTATTTATAGTTGAGATTTATGTGTGTTGGTTCCGTGAAGAGCGCCGGGAATGCCCGATGCACAGGTGCGCTCTTCGGAAGTGCCGGTGAAAAGAATTTCCATTCTTTCCTGGCGACAATGATGGACAACAAATTGTCTGTGAATGTACGGAAAATATGGCCTTCAATCGTTTTCAGGATTCGCCCATTCACGGGACAATCTTCTTGATTCTGGATGAAAAATTGAATATGTCCTCAAATAAGATCGAGAAAGGAAAAGATTGAGAGAACTCGACGAGAGGAAAAAGCTCCTCCGTTGGTATATTCTGGAGCTTTTTTGTTTACATTTTTCATTGGGAGTTATCATAGAAGGTAGAGAGAAGAAAGCAGAGGCAGCACTATTAGGATTTCGAAAGCTCGCATTTCTCTTCAGTTGGTATTGAAGGGAAAGCTTCGAATTGCGAGAAAAGCTCGGAGAAAGCGAAAAGGTCTTTCCGGTGGTAATTTTGTCGGGGTAAAGCAGAGCCTGGCTTGCTCGGCACGGCAGAAATCTGCCTCGAATTCGTGAAAGTTCCTCTCTCAAACGCTAGGTGCGCTGCAAGCTCGAATGAACGTTCGAGCGTTTTTTGGTGCAACTTTTCATGGAAGTCGCAAAAAAACTTTTTACCCTTACTGCTTTTACTTTTTTGCTTTTTTTCTTTCAAGAGCGTAGACTCTCCGGTCATGAAAAATTTTTATAACCCTCCCCATATTTTTTGACGTCGCAAGCTCCGTAATTTTTTGAACTCTTGTTTTTACGCTTTCCAATTACGGCAAGGTTAACGTGAGAAATTTTTTAATAAAGATTCCTCGGCGTGAAACAGGAGGGTTGTCAAAGCTCCGGGATACATGGAAGCGAATACTCGGGGTACGAGGAAACTCGAGCTTCCAGAGCATGAGCAAATTTTTAAAAGCGCCAGCTTGTCGAATGGTCTCAGAGACATTTAATGTGTATACTTATACATGCGTGAGCGGGCTCTGGAACGTCTTGGTGCTATACAAGGGTGCAATAATCGGATTCTTGGAAGCTCTCTTGCTCTCGAGATGTTCGGAACCACCCTCTTGTTCCGAAGCATCGCCGTGGAACGAGGAAAAAAATGCTAGTTGTGCAAGAAGGGTGCAAAGAACAATAAAAGGGAAAAAAGCGACAACGTATCCATGAGGTGTTACACGTCCTTCAGTTTCCCTCAAAGCCCTGTAACAGCTGCATACTTCACGAGCTTCTCTATTCAAAGCAAACTGTCACTTTTTTTTCCTCGTAAAATAACACGTCTCCTCGAGTCTATTCCGATGTCAGCTAGTTTCTGTCCTGGATACTTTTTTCTCCTTCCTTTTGTGTCTCGAACGTGCATCGTTCAATGGACTTTTATGGCTCGCCTCATCGAAGGATGCCAAAAGTGACTCGGCCATAAACCTGTCGATTCCGCGTCAACTTCATTGCTAGGAATATTTTTATGGATTAGACGCACTTTTTTATTTTTTCAGACGAATGTTTTTTAAGTAAATTTCGCACGTATGCGATATTTTTCCGAAAAAATAAAAAAATACTGCGTCGGTTGAAATTTTGAGAAATTTGTGCAAAAGTGAAAATTACATTTTTGCAAGTCAAATTGAGTTTGAAAGTTTGTAAAAACGAAATGAATGCAAGAATAAGTTTTGTTTCGGAATTCAGTCCAATTAAGTCTGAACCATTCTGTAGATAAATTTCACCCTGGTGACACGTTTTTATCTTTTTCGCTAAAAAAAATACACGTATTCTATGCACGTGCAAAGTCGAGACCGGAATTTTATTGTCGTCCTGTCCCGATGCAGTTATTGAATCGTGACACGCAGACACCTGATCGAAAAAGTTAATCATAAAGTTTCCTTGATACGAGTTTGCGAATATACGAGTTTGTAGATTCTCGAATGTGAAAACAAGCTCCGAGTATATACCGGTGATATGGTCTGAGTACATCACGTAAGTAACATTGCGACGCGATAAGGCAAATTTGTGGACTTTGCAAAATTAAAATTTGTAAAATGACACTTTCATGCACAACCATCGTGCGAATGTTTATTCCTATAATTAAGTCTCCTTTGTTTGCTCGCGTTAAAGTTGAGGTCAAAGGACGTGTGAATTACGAGCAAGGGAATTAAAATCGATTCGCAAAAGAGATAATTCATTTCCGGGTATTGAGTCTCGTTTTGAACAATTTAAATTTTTCTCCTCCTATTTGTTTTTGAGGGAATTTTCTTTTCACGCGATGTCTGACCCATTTCGGCTTTTACTACTCGAGACTCTTGCCTGGGTATTTTAACACCTGAAAGAGCGTTCGTTCTTCTTTCGCGAGGAAAGTTTTCTCGTTTGATTTCCGTACACTTGGACGAAGAACGTTTATGGTGAATAAAGTTGACGGCTTCTTGTACCGAGGTCATGATGTTCCAATATCGTTCTTTTCCTTCAATGTTTTTTAGACTAATGCCTCTTAGCTACGACCCAATAAACAGTCTACTCATACTTTTCTTTGTGTCTCTTTCCTTTTATGTTATGTCTCTATTTTAGAACGCTATAGAAAATTTGTATTCTTTTATGGGAAAGGAAAAATGTTGTGTAGGGTTTATTTGTAAGAAAACTCATTTTTTTAAATTTTGTAAATTATTGATTTTCACGTTTGTTTGTTCAATCTTGGCGACAAAACTCTCAAATTTTTTTTTTTTCATAAAATATTTCATCCTTTTTCTCACATCTCGAGTTTCGAGAGACCAAAAATCGTACCAATTATTTTCTTGGCAGAAAGAAAGCTCTCAGTGCTTTTCCGGTGTGCTTCGCTTTAATTTTGGTATTTCTTTTTTGTTTTTAATTTTCTTGTTTTTCGTGAATTTTTCTCTGCTGGAGTATCTAAAGTCGAGAAATTCACGTGATTTATTATCTCGGTCTCGCATTACCGGATGCTTTGGAAATAAGCCAAATGCCGCGAGGAGAGGAAAGGAAGAAAATATTCTGCGAGCGTTCTACGCGAGTGATTGAGCATTTTGTTGCGCTGGATAAAACTACGCTGACGGATTAAACGGATTACCTAAGGATTTTTGGTGGATTTTCGCGATTCAAGCTTCCAGAATGCAATTATCGGAAAAAAATGAAAATTTAAACTTCGTACTCCAGTATCGATGAAATACGCAGTTAATGGGGTAAAATTCATATTGTTAAACTGAAAATTTAATTACACTAATTGCATCCGTTCATTAATTATCTTCATTATGTTCTTTTATGCGTACGTAAAAATTCAATGAGCTTGAAATTTGCAGTTCATTTTTCTATATTTTATATTTTCGAACTAAAGTTTCAATTACATTCGTTAAATTACGAAGTTTTCGTATCATGTTTAATTAAAAAATAAATATATTCCGAAAAAGCTGTTTGTCAGTTTGGATTTTGAAATTTGTTTTCGTCCGACCAAGGGTTCCGAAAAGCTCGCAGCCAATTCAATTCTTCCACTCTGTTTTGTTCAACCCTGCGTGGTCATTTCTCTTTTGGCTCGCTCTGAAATAACCGGGAGGAGTCCTCATCTCGTCACGTCTCGGTGCAACGTTTCTCACGTTTCTCTCTCACATTCTCCTCCCCTTTTTTTTCGCTGGGTCTCTCTCCGAACTCAATGTCGCTTTCCTGTCAATTTCCACGCTTGATATACACCCACGCATATACCTGTAGCTGTGTCTGTGCTCATCCAACCCTGGAATTAAATTACACCCCGGAGGTTGGACGAATCAGCTCAGGTTCGCTCGTCCCAAACGACGATGAGAACGCTCTTCGTTCCAAATAGTCCCAAAACTACATATTTCCACTAAATCCCAAATACTCTGCATCAAAGTTCCTTGATTGAAGCGTGAATAGAAATTTGTGAGACGTTTTTTTACTGAAAAAATTTCCACCGAGATTTACAGTATATTCTCATATTTTTCTTTCCAAATTATATTCAGACTCTAAAGGTCTCATGGATTCTTGAACGACAAAGACGCGTCTGTGTAAAGTGTGCGCTTTTCAAACAGTCGCACAAATTGGTCTTCCATGAGATCCAAGGACAACTTTTGTTTCTTCAGGTTTATTCTCGACGAAAATAATTAACACTTTGCTTATCTCATCCAGACTAAAATAATTGCGGATTAATCTTGAACGATGAATTTTGCAACTGCGAATTCTGACGCAGTGCTTTCCCTCCAGCGCTATCACCGCTGGCTCGAGAGATCAACAAGATAATAAATAAGGATTAGCCTCGTTAGAAAGTTTACGAGTGGGACGTAAATTTTAGAGTCTTCGAAAGGATCAAGTTTTAATAAACGCATACGGAAACTATCAATGCATACACATATAAATATCAATTGCATATAGGGACCAATATTTCGGTGACCTTTGGACCGTTTTTTTGAGACGTTTACTCATCGTAAAGTGTTTTTTCTCATATCTAGATTTTTTCGCGAGTTTTTATAGTTCGCACAAGACTCAATTTTTCGGGCTTCTCCTCGGGCGTTGTGACAGGAAGAGTTAATCTTCCGAACGAATCTTTTGGACTCGTAAAATTGTGACAAAGGACTCTCGAAAAAGAGCGGCAAAAAACGGATCCCGCCAGGCAATTTTTGTATGGTCAAGAAATAAACGAGAAATTGCGGTCACTGTTTTTATAACCTTTCAAAAGGCTTTACGCACCCACGGATTTCTTTTTTAAACCTTTAATGATCCGAAAACGTTGACGTGGAAAAACAACCGTAATCCTTCAATTTCTCTTTCTGAATAACTTTGATAAAAGTTCGTTTTTGTTAAAACATCAAAAACTGAATAATTTAAGTCCTAAAAAGTTTCACGAAAATTTATTCGTTTTCATAAGAGATTCAAAATTCAGTTTTTCTTGTCAGTATCAACGAGGTGGAAAATAAAAAATTTGAAAGTAAGAAAAGGGGAAGAAAATTTATTTACTTTTAAAAACGATTTGAATTCATCAGAACGTGCACATTTTTCACGCACATTTGTAAATAATAGTTAACACCCGCTTTCACGAGAATTTCCAACTCAGGCTTGATGATTTCTGTGACCTGATAAGTATTGAAGAAAAGCGTGTGCGTTGCGTGCCTCTCTCAAGAGCGCGAATACCAGAGTCTGATTGGAAGTAGATAAGCCTGCCTGGGAAATTACATGTCTGATCGAAATTGCAAGCCCTGAAATAATTTCAGCTTTCGTGACGCGATGTTCGATCAGCGCATTGGAAAAAGTAAGTGCGAATATATCGACGTGTCTCATTAGTCTCGGTCCGTGACGCGTAAAAAAATTGTCAATTCACTCTCAATCCTAATAATTAAGATTACTAGTTACACATAAAAATCGGAATTATCAATAATTTAATCTACAAAAAAAACAGCATATATGCTGTAAAAAAATGAGGCAAGTACATTTACGGGATTATACTCCAAGCTGTAGTAGAAAATATGTTGTAAAACTT
>JAPYYX010001213.1:0-29100 GCA_030522605.1 Cremastinae sp. B BG-2022a | reverse complement strand
TCCAAATTTTGCACAATAACGTTTCATCTATTTATTTATTGTTTCTCAAATTTTTGTACCTTAATCTTGGAATAGCATTTGTCATCGAACTACCTTAACCAAATTGAAATTCTCATATTTTAATATATTATTTTATACGCAGAAACATTTGTTACTGGTTCGTTGTTACAAATTCCTTGAAAAATTAATTCTTCGTATTCCGTGTTTGTGTATTCTCATTTGTGCAAAAAGGGGAAAAATGAAGTTCTTGAACGTTATAAGGGTAAATTCCGACAGCATTTCTCGTCTCTGTCGACGTTGATACGTTGATGTGTATACACAACTCCGTGGAAGAGTCAAGAATGTTTTCCTGTCTCGTAGCTCGACCATTGTTGGCCAGAAGGATTTTCCTCCCTGAGAAACGGAGCTCGACAGTGTTTGCTCGATCAATCAATGTTTCTTTCCACCGGGACTGGAATCAGTTTCTTCATCGGCGCCTTATCGTACTTTTCACCCTTCCTCACTTTTTTTCATTCCTTTCTCGACAAAACATTCGATCTTTTTTACTTTTTTTATATTCTTTTTTAGCATTTTTTCTATAATTTTTAAAATATTTTATTTAATACCGAATAAGCTATATTTTTATGCTTTATTTTACCATTGTTTTGCATACACGTGCTTATTTTTATAGCGATATATACTGATGATGAGTAATTTTCAGTTTTTAGTTTTGAAGCAGTTCCATCTCTCGTCCACTAATGACAAAGTGCATGGTACTTGCATCAACAAAATACAGTTTATTAAACGAAGTTTGGGTCTTGGAATATTCACACTTTGTTTTGTCTATCGCCAAAGAAGAAAGTTAGAGGGAGAGAGAAAGGAAGTTTAGATAACACGCTTTTACGGCGTGATATACGCTCGTGTGTTGAAGGTAAACAGGTTATCGTATAGGCAATTCAACTATAATGCAAAACTTTGTTATGAAGTTCGGTGAATTATATTTGACGCACACGTATAGTTGCCTTTTGGTGGAGTGTGTTCCAGAATAGGCCAAAGCAAAAGCAAAAAGGACGTCGTACCATCCCTTCAAAAAGTTTTGAGGTTTCTCGATGACGCGTGGCCTCTGCAATTGTCTATTTTCGTTATACCACTGAATGTCTCGTCATTTGCGCACTTGAAACGAGCTCCGAAGCTTGACACGATAATTGCTCAGGAACGACAATCACGAATTCGGAACTTTTGGATAACATTAAAATCAAAATTCTCTCGCAATTTTCGTCGAATTTAGTCCACAACTCGTACGTGCTCTCTTTCTCGTTTTCGACGTCAAATTCGTTTCGTTGATTGTTCAAATTGGTCGCTCGCAAAGTTAAACCCCGGAAAGGGTCAAAAACTTTCCATCTATCCGTCATCTCTCTTTCTCTGTCGAATTTCTCTTGTAAAGGTTAAAATTTCGAATATTGGTGGTGCATGAAAATTTATGCGAGATATTGCAAACGTTGTACCTCCTTGAATTCCCAAATCTGGGACAAAATTTCACAAGTTCTATAATCGCCACTATTTCATGTTCTACGTGAGATAGTTTCTAATGGAAATTATTCAAATTTCATATTTAGGTTTGTGCGATTGCATTAAGAGTAATTTCAAGAATATCAAGTGAAAATTATTGGCACCTTATTTGAGAGAGCATCGTAAAGTGCACTATCTTTACCAGCAGATGTCATCCGTATTGAAATTATGTCGACTTATACGGCCAAAATCCAATAATAACTGGTAAAATGTTTAAAAATAGAATTTGGAAAGAATTTGTTTGGTCTTGGAAAGCTTTGCGTCATTATTGACGAAATCCGACGTCCTTCTGGTCCTTCAAAGTGACTATACCTGACAAACTAAACTCCAGCCAAAACGAAGCTTCCTCAGGTTGGATTAGTTCAAATTGAAGCGTTGCCACGCGACGCTTCTTGAAATAGCTCCGAAGCAACCTCTATAATATAAATATACATATAGTTCAGCGTACGTTACGATGATAAAGATCATATATAGATATATAACATCGTATCGTCAGCTTAGCAGCATTTCGCGATGTTTTTGCTCGAACATTTCAGAATAGTAATGCTGTCGAGATCACCATACAGAGTGTCTCAAAAATTAATTGTCGATACCAAAAAAATAATTTTGAACAAGTATTCTTAAGGTAGAACGCTCTGATATTGACAAAAAAAAGCTTCTCGTTTTTTTTTCAATTTCAATATACTAAATATTTCGGCTGGATAGCGACAACGCCGCGTAATAGTTTCACTTTTTAACTGTTGGCTGTCTTGCTCAAGCTCGAGAGGGGCGCACAACAGATCGCGCTTGTAGCTATATGTTCACCAGAAGAGAGGGAGTTGTCTCATGCAGTTGTGTTAGTTTAATCGAAAGGTGGCTTTTATAACGGTAGTTTTTCAATGTTTTCTTGTGATTTTTTACCTTTTTCCATAAGATTTGATGTAAAAAACTAATTTGATTTTTTCAGAAACGGTACGATCGAATCCGTTGAAACTTTTCGAGCAAACATTCTAGTCAATTTCGAACGTATCTACTAATTTTCATCAAAATCTCTCTTTTTTTATATGTATATGGTAGCGCACCACTTTAATCTGACAAGAATCATAAATCTATCTATGTCTTCTATGACGAGTGAGCCATTCGAACCTGGCCACTAAGATTGAACTTTCATCGATTGATTCAATTTCGATAACTTTTCTGGTTTTTAACGTATATGTGTATGAAAAAAGACATAATTCTCATCCCTAGAACATATTTTTTCGAACCTCGAACACGTGTGTGTTCATTAATGATGTCAATTATTTGGACACCCAGTGTTAAAGAAATTTCACGGAAAGTTGTGTCGAAGAAAAAGCAATGAAGTAGCAGCAATCACGAATGGAAGACATCTAACGAATGAGAGAAGGGCCACGTTCTGGATCGTAAGAAAGTTTCCTTTCGCAGTCAATGTGAAGATAGAGTTCGTCTACTAATAGAGGTCTCCAGAAAGCTCCGAAACGCGGACTCTATCGTCAGTTTCCGTCCCTCGCTCATTTTCACTCTCTCTTTCCTCTGCTGGGCGTAAAAGCAAAAATTTCTGATCCCCGCGCCAGTCTGGCGATGTATCCAGAATCAGAAATTCCAGGACCCGATTTCTAGCTAAATGGGCAAAAAGCTCGTTCAAAGCAATCGCCCGAACTGGACAAGCTTTTAGAGATTAAGTTTCTTCGCTTTTGTTCATTTTATTTGCAACGAGGAAAAAAGAAAGATTGAATTATCATTTCATCACGTTCTATTCTTTCTCGACGTTATTTCAAACAAAACAAAACCAGAATTTAGTGTTGAATTTAAATGCTGTATCATCAATATATCGGCAGAAATACTTTCAAACTAAAAGAAAACAGTAAAAAGTACATTACAGTGTGAGACTAAATGTAACGTGTCTGTTGCAATTCGTTAAAATTTTACGACGAGGTCAGAGTTTTGTTAACACTGAGAAATTTGACAACTTGTATAGCTGGTAAACACCGTTGGAAATCAATAAATGTTTTATGCGAGATGACCTGTATAAGTCCGCTTGGAATACGGATACAGAGTACATCGTAATGTTATCACGAACGCGTGAATTTTGAGTGGCAGTTCATTGTGTGTGTTGCTCTGGCATGAAGGTGCGCGAATGCTTCCATACAGAGCTTTTGTCGATGAGCGAGAGAACGAACATATATTTTTGCATAGCACAAAATGTGGTTTATCGTTTGAGTTGACGCATTCCCTTCCTCCCTCGTTTTCTTCTATCTTCGTGCACGGTCATCGCGAGCTTGGACATACCGTGTATGTACCAGCGATCAATTTATACAGCCTGTGTACACAGGGTGTTCTCAAAGCAACGAGAGTTGACTGTGAAGAAAGAAATTTATTAGAATATCGAAGGATTGGAATATCATCTGAGCATTTCTCGATTCAAGGGAATCTCGAAGACTCTCAATGACTTAAAATCAGTTAATGATGGAAGTGACTCATTTAGTCTTCAAATTTCTTGGAGAATCTGTTTTTGGTTTTTTCAATGTCGAATTCTGGGACACCCTGTTTACTCGACCGCATAACAACGAGAACGCACATATGTTACGTGTACGCATTTATATACGAGCGATACGGAATTCCTGGGGTAGAGGGAGAAATCAATTAGCGAGCTATTATCTGGGGTGTAATGAAATTATACGTTCTACGTCGATGTGCCTCGGAGGCAACGCGCTTCCATGGGTCCAGCATAAAATTTTTTCATTTAGCATACCGTTGAGGTGCAATCGCAAAGCTCGTCTTTCTCTCTGTCCGCTTCTCTACGCATTGAAGCGAGGTTGGGGAGATGGGCATGATGTCTATGTTTCCACCTGCATTACTTCCCGCTTGTTCATGTCTTCGTCACGTTCGATTATCGAGAAATAATAATATTCTCACGGGCATTAAATTTTAATGAATTTGCCAAATTATAGCGGGGCTTGAGCCTCTCCGGCACGCGTATTTGCGGTTTAATTATTTTTCTGAAATTAGCCCATTGATTGGTTGCGTTTGAGGAGAACGAGATAATTGAATAGCCAATTTTATGACTAATAAAGCATGTTCGACCTATGTATGTTGCACGTAATGGAGAAATATTGCTCGAAGTCCAACATTTTTTTCAAAATTCTCGAAGGTAAAAAATGTGAATCCTTCGGGTTGTTCATATCGCACAAATTTTATTCGCGCACAGGAATGATGGACCAGAGAGATGGAGGAAAAGAGATCCGAGGTAGGGGCAATGGTAAAGGGATAAATCGAAAACTCACGAGGTATGTAGATACCAATAAAGCGAATTCTAGCTATGTCTGAGCATCTCCGGGATCGGCTCATTCTCAACAATTCGAGGTATTTCTACTCTCTCTTTATCCATCTTTCTCTCTCGTTCACTCCCTTTCTACGATATCTGAAAGTTATCTCGTGTGGAGCGATAGTTCGGAAGCTCCGATGGAAAAGTCCTTTCGAACGGGTGCTGCTCGGCCGATTCGCACTTTCGAAACCAGACGACATTACGATATTACGATATCGCCAGCCTCCAGTGATCGCTCCAAGAGCTTACAGTATGCTTTGGTATATACACGTCAAAAATTCATATTCAATTCTCAACTGTAACAACTTTTTATTGACCTGCACATTTTTAACAAAAGACTTTTTTACATATCCCCAGCAGCCAGCAACAAAGTTGATAATATTGTTTTAATTAAAGCTTCATACAATTTTTATTGTTTAAAAATGTTAAAAACTTTTTTATGAATTCGTACTCTTTGAGTATATTTTTGTGTAATGCATTTATTTATTTATTATTTTAATGCTGATGATTTTGAGATAATCGCAAGGGCTTTCGATTTTCGTGGAGTTTGTCTTCTGTTGAATTGCACCCTCGACGGGCAACGAGCGCGAATAATGGAGGCCCGCGACTATCCATGATTAACGCGGCAATAACGATTATTTATAGGCCCAAAACAATGTTTCGCCCTGTCCGAGGCGAGTTCCTGTGTACGTCGGAACGCACACATACTTGAGAGATTCGATCGGGTGGAGCCGTTGGCCTTTAAATCTCATATACAGTGCGCGTCAATCGGAGTCGTTTTTCGGCTAAAACTTTTCTCCTCGAACGAACAAAAATGCAATCTTTATTCAAAATTAATAAATTTTATCAGTTAGTAGAGTTTTGGTGTATAAAATTCGATAATTTGAACGAAAAATGGTAAAATAAACTCGATCTACTTGAATTGGTGAGCACTGTACGTCGTTCACTCATTGTGGAAAATGTGTCTCGCCGAGCGATGGACGTATAACCAGCTTGAATCAGCATTTAGGCTCTCGAAACTCTCCTCGACCTCCCCTGAAATTTCCTGCTCCGAAATATCCTCGCTCCCCCGAATCATCCCACGCAGATTTATGCAAAAATTTCATAATACCCCGGCGGCTTCGGCCCTCGCTCTCCACATCCCTACGTACGTTTCTCGCTTCGCGGCTATTGCGCTATCTAATTAATTGCGTATCCCTGCATACGTCGCGCCTTTTTTGAAAAATACTCCCTTCTCATGAGTTATGTACGCCCAAAGTGATTGCAAGAGAAATAAAACGTTTCGTCACGTTTTCAGTCGGCGAGAAAAAATTTATGTGCTATTTTGCATAAAAATGGAAAAATAACCTTTAAGGGTAAAAAAAATTATGAGCGCGACGTTTTTTGTTCCGTTTCACATTAACAACTTCAAAAAAGCAGAATAATAATTTTTTGCTCGAGAGTGAATTTACGTAGCGAGGAACTGGAATATCGAGGAATAGATTTTAAAAGAGCAGAAAAACGATCGAAATAAAAAAAACTGAACGTGTGGGCATGTCTCGAAAAATAAGTTTTTTAGGCCAGTCGAATGTCTCGTGGTCTGTGTACGTAAATGTAAAGGAAAATACAAAAGTATGATAAAAATAAGTATAATATTCGAGGATTGTGGTGAGTGGCCCAGAAATTCAACGCTCGCTTGGCACTTAGTCCATTTTCCCGTCCGGCCTTCCAAGTGATGAATATTATTCGCGATAAGAATTTTTCGTATTTCCTTTTGGCGAGCCGGCCATTTCTATTCGGGTCTGAATCTATATGCTACGTTTTTTCCTCTGGATCTCGATCGAGCGCTGGGTACAAAAATAGTACTTGTGCTCCGTGGGAGCAGCAATTTTCCAAAGAATTCACAGAATTCGATGCATACCTATGGGCACTTTGAGAGGGAAAAAATTGGGGGTTCGTGTATGCTTGCCCAATCGAGAAATACGTACGGCGGAGAGCTTCATGGATGATTGTACGAAGGGTCGAGCGATAGTAACCAAAATAGAATATGAAGAGGAGTGCGAATTCGTACGTGAATAGATATCTCCAAGCTCGATCTACCCCCAGGCAAATAAAGCTGCTGTACCCTCCATTCAAACAGAATTTTCCAAGATTCCTATTACCCGGGTTCATCTATCACACTCTTGTTTTTAATAGTTCATTCGGCCTTATTCATGAAATGAGATCAAGATAACGTTATAAAGGCATCAAAAGATAGCTCTTTTGTCTAATCTATGTATATCGACAGTGGCCGTTAAAGGTCCATCAATGACAGATCTACTCCTGCTATGGAAGGCAGGAATTCTTTATTCCGGTTCAACTGCAGGTTGGACATGCAACACAGTATTACTAAAGAAAGAACAAGTCCGAAAGAGAAATGGAGAGTAGAAGAAGATTGGGAATCCACGAGTGGAAAATCGATAGAGCCAATAACCTCCGGCAATAACGCGCTAATATCCTGAAGACCATTCTTGCGAATCTCCCCAAGGCACTTGCACGCCCACTCGTTCGTATACACACGGCTCGCGCGAGAGCCAAAATCCTGAGGGTTGCGCGTAGACTCGTGTGATTCAGACGCAGAAAAAGAGAGACGGAAAATCCAGATGTCTTGATAATTGTTTCTGGGTGACTCGACGCTTTTTCCTCTAGAGCATTTATGACCATCACGTGTACACTCCAATAGCCCGATACGATATAAAGTTTCGGAAGATGGATATCGAAATTTAGTTAACAATGGAATGGTACTATCAATTTTTGACTCGCGGATGAACGTTTTCAAGATATTTGCCATAAACTGAACTCCAAGTCTATATATTTGTAGTATGAAAGAACGATTCCATTGTCATCTGGCCATCGAGAATTTGTTCAAAATGTGCGACGAGAACTCATAATAGAGACAGGTCCCTAATAAAGAAAACCTCCCACAATGATACTATGACATAGCAATGATAAATGGTTCATCATCAAAGATTTACGACCTTTTTCTCTATACATGATCTCTTCAATGAATACCGATGACTCATTAAAAAAAGGCCAGAACGTTTTCAGATATTTGTTAAAAAAGTGTTTACAATGATGAATTTGACATCTTTTTATTGCAAATAGCTCTTCCTTCCAATAATACTTTATGGACAAGATTTACGGTGATTCGAATGGTGGGATAGGTTGTAAAGATGGGGGAATGATACAAGCACTTGTGAACATAAATCGAACAAGTATGGACGAATATGGTTTATCGCCGGGAGATACTAATTCGGAAAGGTCACTCTAATAAATCGATGGAATGATTCAACGAATTCTTGCAAGCTGACAGTGGGAGGGGCAAAGGGAGGTCACAAGGATTCGAGAGAATGAGACAGGAGAGATTCATACCTTATGGACCGTTTACTCTCCCACAGGGAACGTTGGACGTGTCCATACTGTTGGCTCTCTTGCCAGAATCGCTGGGACGAAGGAAGAGTGAAAGTTATGGTATATGGTAGAGAGAAGGGGACGCTCGGACGAAAAGGAAAACCGGATAAGCCTCTGGCAAAAATCCAATCGTACCGATTCGTGTCCGGAACGAATCTTTGATTGAGAATCCGGTAACAGGGTTCGTAGATGGAAAGAGTCGGAGGACTTGGCTTTAATCGAAGATTGCTAATTCACAATAATACCAAAATAGCCAATCATCGCCAGGGATGTATTTGTTAACACCCGATGACCCGATAAAGTGTGACAGAAATTAAACAGTCCATCTACGTCAACGAAATCCGATTAAAAATAGAAGAGTAGAAAATAATCTACAGTTGTGCATCACGAAATACAGTTTACCTTCGCTAGACTATGATTTTTTTTGTATTTTGACATACATATTTCAAAGTTTATCCTCGATGACGAAAATACTCGAATGCGGAAAAAGTTTTCCGATCAAGCGACCGCAGAGAATTTATAGTTCTCTTTTTTCTTCATTTTTTCAGGCGAGGTCGTTCCAATTTGGTATATGGCACGTTGAATTTGCAAGCTCTTCCTTCATTGTTCTCTGTCTCTCTGGAAGGTTGATGTTAAAGTTAAAAAAGAGTTGAAAGTTAAAAAATTATTTTCTATCGGTATGCCGAGAAATCGGGATTCGTCAGGGTGGGAGAGAGCGAGACGAAGGCAAAGAGAAGGACGTGCTCGTCGATTACGAATTCAGTGCGCGATGCGGGTAAGCAAGTAGCGCTCCCGCTTCTTCGTCGACGTGAAAGCCACAGCATCACGGCAGCTAACAGGAACAGCCACGCGGCAACAAAGTTACACAGTCTCGCTTGGGCCTGTCAATAATGCGCCACAGGCAAGTGCTCTCTGGTAGCAACGTAATATTAACTATCAGATGATAAAAGGACGTAACTCCATTCTCGTTTCCTCCAGTTCCATAATTCTGGGTCCTTTTGTTTATCAGTAGTCAATACAAATACGTGTACGAAGACAGGTTTGCTTCTGTGGCATTTGCCCTGTTCGTCGACGTTACCTACATCCAAACCGTAGACAGTCTAGGAACTATATCGTCAGTTGGAAGCTTCAAAACGATCTATCAGAAGGAGAGACTTCGAGGAGAGACAGGATGGGGCAAGGCTCACCCTCGGAATACGTCCAACGCAAGGGGCGAAGGCTTAATACCTCCGACATGCCACTCTCCTTCACCTCCGCCCTTCCGTATATAGCGAAAGTTTACACACATGTCATACATGTGTGTACGAAAAGCCCATTCCGTCAGTCTCAACATTGCCTGATCCTTTTCCACCCTCTCTGTAAGTTGATCCCGTCACGGAAATGCATCAAACTAGGAACAAACTATATCGACTCGTACACAGATCGCGAAATGGAGAACTTCATCTGGGTATGAATGATATCTCAAGTCCTATCGAATATCAATGCCAGTTTCCAAGCTTGTCTATCGTATGTTGTCTCTTTGATTCATTCTTATCGCAGTTCATGCAATTCTCATGTCTTTTTGGAATTCACCAATACTATTTTCTTCATTTGGTACAATTCATACCATGTTTGCATTATTTTTTGATGCAATAGGTACAATCACTTATTCGGTCAGTTTAGCTTCGACATCCGGAACCTTAAAGATCTAGAAGTCTTCGCACAACGTCCATCCAATGTTCGAACACAGGATATCTGCGGTGTCGGTCGTTGCGGTTTCCGTGTACCGGTATAATGTGGTCGAGGCAAAGATCCTTCTAGACTAGAATTCAGACCTCGTGACTTTGACAAACCACATATCACCATTCTGATATCTGAATCAGGATTATTGATTAGATGTGTAGCTAGTGGTAAGGATCAAAACTGCATCACTATAGATATGGAAGATATATTTGTATCCAGCATCATGAAGTTTTTGCTATGGCATTTCAATCTATGGGTTTTCGTTTATTTACAGAATCAAATTATTGAACCCTGGATGGAAATGAGTAACCAATGTCGAATACAAATGTGACGCTGTCATAGATATCGTATTCCGAATCAGAATGTATGAACTCACAATTTTAATAAGTGATCAATCATAGTCGGGTGCTCAATCAATTTGTTAAGGAGCAGAATATCTAGACATCCCAAACTTTTGGAGTCTTTTTTCCCCAATATTTTTTCGAGATGCATAATCCATCTTCACGAGGAGTCAAATTCCGTCGAGACTATCATGGATGAGAGAAAAAAAAGATTGGACAGGAAAGATTTTTCTCCATTACCACGATCGAATTCGGATATACTTTGGATAAAAGTGGAGCAACAAGGCTAATTCCCAATGGATCGAAAACCACGGACGAAGGTCACTCATACGAGAGTCGGTCATAGATCATGGTTAGGCGAAACTCCCCATCTGCTGGAGCGCGAGCCCGGTCAGGCTCGGTATCCTCAATTATCCTGACTGGCTCGGGGAACGATAGTTACCTCGGGTTGATGTCCAATGCGGAATCGAGGCTCCTTAGCCCGCTCCGGGGAAAAGGCCTTTGGAAGTCCCGCGAGACGCTCGCGGTCAGCCACCGAACTTTCCTTTATAATTAAATCATTAATTAGCGCTGAAGCTTTCTTTGTTTTGGTCTCCAGGGAATTCTGGCCAAGTGCCAGACCGTTACGTGATACGATCCTTACTATGTTATGTATTTTCTCAAGAATCCTATACATATATTTGACGCGATCGATCAGTTCCGAATTCGATTTTCCCAGCATCGGGCACGTATCGTAAACACGTACGGTTTCATCGCACAGTAAACATGTCCCGACGTTTATTTGTGTGCCCAGACGTACCAAGCTTGATTCCTGAGCTTTCAATCGTTCATTCACCTTGGGCAATGGAAGATTACCGTAATTCTGCGTTTATATCTCATTTAATTAGTCTTTAAATTTTTTGATAGAAAGTGTATCAGGGGAAAGATGAGCGCGGCATAACTTAGCCGAGGAAGCAGGAGAGTCAATATAATGTGGCGCTCTCTCGCGCGCAACGAAAATGGCTCGCAAGAGTTGCGAAACAATTCTCAAAGCTCTGGGGAAACTGACAAATGCCATCAAAGTTTTTAATACCGAAGTCATTTAAAAGTTGGGCCCATCCGTCGCATGGAGACGAGGAGAAGGGAGCGGGAGGTAGTGCCTTCCCTTCGCAAGATTCTCGAGAAGTTGCTTCTTTTCCTGTCTGAAAGCTCGAATACCATTATATCCATGTACAAATGTACATACATATACGTATTGCCTATATATGCATGTCTATGTATGTCTATACCCGTCACTCTCCTTCCTCATTCTCGCCAAAACTCGTCTCCTAATCTCGCCCGTGAAAACGCAATCTAGCGAATTCGCTTTGCTTCTTACCCTCGCCGAGTTTATATTTTCTTTGCCATTACCTAGAACCATAAACGTATACCGAAAGTCTTGCATTAGTGAAAATACATGGTACAAGCATTGTCAATTTTCACTTAAAATTTTTCACTGGCACTAATTCAGAGCAATAAATTCGCTAAATTATTTTTTTTTTTCATTTCATATACATATAAATATAAATTGCGAAACAAATCAGGCAAATTGTACGAGAAAATTTAACTCTCGCTCTCGTTCAAAAAAAAATCGCATGCGTAACGGGAAAAGCAGCTAGGAAAAAAAAGCGGGGAGCGTTAATAAACGAGCCGAAGAAGAGTGCCGGGATGATAAAAAGAGATAAGGGTTGGGGTTAGTTCGAGGAGGCAGCAGAGCGCGTAGATGCGAAAAGAGAAGCGAAACGAGACGAAAGTTGCAAGCTTTCTCTTCTTTTTTCTCTCATTTTTTGTCCCCGTTTTTTTTTCCTTGTCGCCCCTTGCCCGTATATTTTACGAGCCCGGGCGTATATTTCTACATTTTTAATCTCGCGAAATTTCACACCCCGCGGGAGTCGCGCACACGCTTCGTAAGACACGCGCGTCTAACAGCCTCGTAGTTAAAAAAATCGTGTATATCACTCGTGATGCACGAATGACTGGTCTGCGAACGTGTAAGCGACGTTTTCCGACCTGTAGGCAATGTTTCCTTACTCCTGCGAGGTATCGAAAGTAAATCGACCTTCAATATTCACTGAATTAAATTCCTTGACAAACATTTTAACTGCTCAATATTTTCAACAGTGAACCAAAATGACGAAACAAATGAAATACTGAATAAAAAAGATACAAATCACATCGTAATTTAGATATTTGTTTATTATTTTACGATGCTTTCTGCCTTATCAAATTTTCCGTGAATAATATTCCTATCTATCAAGAACTGTGTTCGACGCTCCTTCAACAATGCGCTTTTTGTTTACGCGAATGCACGTGTTAATTCAAGTTTGTGGAAGATCGATCTCGCCGGGATGGGGTTGAAAGGGAGAAAAAGTGGAGGATAAGATAGAGCGAGCTTCTCTTATCCTATTTCGGTTAATTGGCATCTCGCTGGGGGGAGCTTAGTTCGAGCAGTCTGCTTTCCCTTACGAAAGTTATACGTACCGAGAGATGCAGAGACTCCGACGAGAGAACGAAATGACAGAAAAGCAACGAACCTAGAGAGAAAAGGAGAGAAATGGAAAGCAATAAAAGATGAGAGAGAGATAAATAGTGAGGGAAATGATTCAGAGACACGGAGAAAAATAAAGAGTGCTTCGGGGCCCATGAGAATGATTTAATAATGCGCGCGAGCATATTATAACCAGTCCGAGAGTAACGTAAGCGGGGATAATCCTTTTAACCGGTTGTCTGGCAACCCCTTTAACCCTGGAAACCTGGGTGACAACTAATTCTCACCATATATTGCTCCAGGATTTTTGAAAGAAGATAACACAAAGAGAATTAAAACAATTCGAAATCAAAAATTTTAATACTTCTAGGAAATTGTTAAAAATATGTTGAGACCATTTTTTTGAGTTTCATTTTCTTGCAGTACGATTTTATAAAATTTGCAAGATTTATGTTTTTTCGAAATACATTCTCTCGAGCTCGTACCAGAATTTTTCCGTCCGAATGAAGGTGCGACCTCGCTTAGAGGCCCGATGACGAAGAGATTGTCACGCGCGAGAATGGAGGCAGTTTCTTCCATCTCGAGAAGAAAGAACGTTATCTTTGCCCTTCCGGTTTTATTTAAGAACAAACAGCGCTTGTTCTTACGTGCAGGGAAATACGTACAGATATATTCTCAAGTGGAAAAGCGTCTCTTATAATGCACCTGCTGGCGCACGATGAATATACAACCGGAGTCTTTACGAGCGCCTATAAACCGAAATGAACTTTAATACAAGAATGTTATAGTTGGTTTTTCATAAATTCCGGAATCACCCGAACGTCCTGTACACAAGCCCTCCCTCCGACTATATACTTTTTCCCCGTGTACACCTATACGCGCCCGATGTGCGCTTATTCCTAGCCAGGAATTATATCGAGGGGTGAAAATTTAAGGATCCCAAGGCATCCCCGAATCTCTAATTCGCATTCATGTTTTATGAAATATTCCAAAAGAGGAGAGTAAGACGAATGAATATTAAATCTCGCGCATTGCCGAGAAAATTTGCGAACAAAAAAAATTTGGTGTGAAATCAGAGTTACAAAAAAAACAGCTTTCGTTTACTTATGAATTTATAGATTTTATCATGTGCGTGTTTTTTAATGTATAAATGCACTTATCGAGCGCAATTGTACGTAAGAGAACAAGCGCATATTGTATTCGATGCACTTACCGAGCAAAGTGATGGGAAACTCTTGGTGGTGAATGAATGCATTGTCTCTGCTTTTATCTCGCTCTCGCCCTTTGATTTGAATATGCACTTTAGCCTTGGATGGTCGTATGTACTCCCGAATCCCGTCGTCCTGGCGGAGAATCAATTCGACGAGCGTCCTTCCGCGTCTGTTTCGATAATTCTCCTGGCATCATCGATTCAAATCTGAAGCGAAACGCTGCGAATCGGATGCGAGATCGTACGCTCGGGACAGCCAAGTATTATGCATGTAAGTGCATCATTTCGCCGTCTCTCATAATGGCCTCGCTAATGGATCTGATCGTCTGTAATCGATTTATCATTTATTCCGCAATAGCGCAAGTTCTGATCCGTCGGATAATTTGACAAATGCTATTTCAATTTCTACATTCGTGACATCGGTGCTCTGGGATCAATCTTTCCGTGATTTATGAATGATGACCGTGAAACTGCAACGTGTCTTCGATTCAATTTTTTAGCGGACTACAATACCGCAGGAGAGAAAAAATTCCGTGCACGACTCAATACTCGAGTGAGAGGAAATTTATTATTTGTCTGATATGTAGAGAAAGTATCAAAAATAGTTGGTCTTCAATTTCTCAGCCTACAATTTAACTTGATTAGTTTTTGATGAATGAAAAAGTAATAATGATGAGATGAAAATGTAAATAGGAAAAAATTCAAGCACCTGCAAAGTTCACACGGGAAAACGAGTATCTCGGTAAAATGAGGTGAGCACCGGGCAAAGAATAAGTAGGGGAGAAAATAAGAAGCAGGCACGGGTTCTACTTAGTTGCAGTATCTGCGGAACGAGTCCGGCTGCGCTTTTGTGGTCGAAGCTATGCGCTCTCGTTTCGCGTCGAATGAGTTTTCCGGAATGCTTACGAGTGGCGAAAAAATTCGACGTTTCCTCGGTGAACAAAACACGCCCAGCGAGAAAAAAATAAATGACGTTGCACCGACTGTAAAAATAAAATGAAAAAAATAAAAAGAAGCTACGAAGAAGAAGTTGTGAGCGTCCAATAGCACGCCTTTTCGTTAAAATGGAAAAACGAATATTTTTGTTAGTCGGATATACTTGCAACGCCGCGATAAAAATGAACATTCTCTAAATTGTCGTTTATGAAAAAATGAAGCACTTTCTTCAAATTTACGATAAAAGAGAAAAAAGTAAAAGCGTTTTCCTCGTGACAAATTTTGAATTTTTATCTTATACGATTAACTTTATTAGAATCAAATGTATCTCAAGCTTTCTCAGTATGTTGTTTCTCGAATGCTGTTTCACGATATTGATACTATTTGCCTGTACGCGAAAGCCAGGAAAGGTAAAAGAAATGTGTTGTGTATATATCCCAAGAAATTTTTTTGTACTGGCCGTTTCAGAATTCGATTTTGAAAATAACGAAATATAAAATACCTTCAAAAAATGTTGAAATGTAAACTTTCAATAAATTTACTTCCGAAAATGAACAAGTACATCAGGATCTTTCTGGGACACGCGTGGTACCGTTATTAATCAACTTTCAACACCCAATGACACTTCACATTGTTTCCGGATCCAATAAATTCGAAACAATTTTCCTTCAAGGATCAGAGCTTAATGGCCTGTCTCTTCATCTGTTGACACGAACTTTTGATATGGCCTGTAGACGCCTAAAGGGGAGTATATGGAGGTACGTGTAAAACGTGGGCAAGTCGAGAAGGAAGAACGAGAAGAATGATTTATCGGCTCAGGAAGGAGGTAAAGTGTCTCACCTGTAAAGTGCAATAACATCGCAGTTTCCTGGTGCGCGGGAAACCTTCCACGGCAGCAGACATCCAAAAGATATAGCGCGATATAGAGCAACGCCGACATAGACGTAATATGGTATATGGAGGAGAAACGGAACGATCAAATTAAAGGAACGTTCAAAGTAAAGACAGCCAAAGAGGATAAGAAAAAGTCTGCAGTAAATTTTCTCCGTAGTTCGTGTTTCGAGTTTCCTTTTTTTTTACAGGCGATCGGGAACTTCGGACGATGGAAAGTTTCTACCCGCGAATCGGGTTACCCGGTAATCCGAATTCAATAAAACCCTATGTCGATATAACATTAAATTTAATTCTGTCAGAACCGAGTCCTTTTTTTTACCTCCGTGAAATTTGGCAAGGAAAGTAAAGTAGATTTGTACGTGATATTGAAAATAAAATCTTTCCCAATGATATTTAAAAGATGAACCATATAAAAATGAGTTTCTCAAAGTATATATCCATGTTAAATCGTATTTTTGGAACACCTAATAGAAGATTTAATAGAATAAATAGTTAAAAAGACGTTTTAATTTTTTCAAGACAAGCCAGATCGACGATGAATATAAATGTGGACAGAGAAGATAGAGATATTGAATGTGACTAATCTATGCCAATCGGTCCAGAAACATTCGCCGGTCTCCTGTCCACTTTCGATCGATAATAGTGACCAGCCGCGACGTCATTCAGTACGCTCAGGGCGAGCCAATCAATTATTTAGCTCATCCATATGGTCCGTCGCGGTAGGTGAAAAAAGGTGGTCTCGGCGGTTTCCGCATTTCCAAATGGTCAATCATCCCTCCCAATATACGTTGGCTCTTTACGTGGAAAAATTCTTGTCCATTTATTGATTTTTTAAATTAATAATATACATATATATGTATGTATATACGTGCTGTATATTATTCTGTATAATATACGTTGCGATATTTTATAATATGATTGACGTAATGGAATTATACAAATGACGCAAGCCGCCGGTTATTTCGAACTTGTTAAATAATTATCGAAAAATTATTCACGCAAATGGCGATGGACCGGTCGAGTATTACATTGTTTATCGCACGTATGATATTTTTATTATGACGAGAGCGGAAATCTTCGTCCGTTCCATGACGCACAATGGGAGTTGGATAAATTATTGCCAGGATTTACGCTGGTTTTGGCGGGGATTACACGCATTATATCCTCCCTGTTCACCAGCAGACAGGAAGGGTGAGCTTGAGAGAGAAAGAGGGAAAACGTTGAACCTTCTCGCATTGTGTGTTTCGGTATCACGCCCGTTAAATCCCGCGCGCAAGCATTTCTTCGCTTTTTTGGGATTTATTATGCGCTCTCGCCGCTGTCTCCCGGCGCAGTTCGAGCGAACAATCTACTTTTCGGAGAATCCACCGAGTTTTTTGAATTTATCTACATTTCCCGGGCTTTTCATTTCGCCAATTCTCTTTTTTCTCGTTTGCGTCGCCTAAAAGAGAATCTCGCGTTTTTTTTTTTGACGGACGATGCATGCAGTAAAAATGCAAAAACGACGCTCTGACGAAAATCAGATACAAGTTTTGCGGCTGGGATGCATTCACGGATTTCGCTCGTTTCGAAATGAGCAAGAGGTACAAATCCAGGAAATATATTCGTCGATGAAAATGAATTTTCAGGAAAAAGATAATACGAGTGATATCATTCTCAAAAAAATTAAAATGGTGCGCTCAATTATTGAAAAAATATTCATACTGATCAGTTGATTATTCGTTCTAAGTTTTTTCATTCTGAATTTTCCCTCTCAGTTTAAAAATCATTAATATTGCATCGCGCGATATAAAAATGTCACTTTGCGCTTCAGGAATTTTTTATGCCCGGCACTCCCTCTGGAATGCAGCATAATTAGAAGAAAATTCGACACTTTATGACACAAAATTAACGGGGCTCCCCGTCAATTGTAAGAGGCGTTCGCGAGCGCGCTAAGCCGTCGTGTCGGCTTCAATTAAACCGTTATGGGGACGAGTACTGAATAAAAATTAAAAAAAAAAGAAACAAGAGAATACGCAATAAAAAAATGCTCAGCCGCGTTGCAATTCACTCAAGGGTTCGTCAGAATGAGAGACGGGAAGAGAGCGCTTTGGTCCGAACATTTTTTTTTTGAATTTTTTATTGTCGACTCGGCGTGTCGCCCTCTCGTTATAAAGCTCCGATTTTACAATAACACGTGTGCACACGTTATTGCGACGTGTATTACCGGTGGCGAGCTCATAAAAAGCGAACATAAAAAAATAGAAAATTGAAAAAGGTTATTTAAATAATTTGAAAATAATAATAATAATTATTAAATCCCATTTATATGCCAGTATTATTATAATTTCGTAATAAAAAAATAATTGAAAAGGAGACGAGAGAAGATATAACTTCGTTTCCAACGATGCGTGTTATAAAAATATCATCCGGAAGACAGTTTTCCATCTTTGAAGCGAAAAGAACGTTGCGAGTCAGCGGAAACGTCAAAAAGCGTGGCAAAGAAAAGGATAGGCAAAAGATGGTGTATCTCCGTGGGAACAAAACGTGCGAACGCTGGTAGGAGATTTCAGGGGAGGGTGAAGATATAAAAACGCGAATCGGGCGGACACGAAATTCGCGAAGCTCGAGGCAAAATAGCTCTCGCGGCCGCTGGCGTCAAGCGAGAACCGACTTTCCCCAGGACGAACCGCAACCTCCGCGACATGGGAATAAGTTATGAACTCTATGCATTTTAAATGACCGAATCTGGTCCTCCTGCATGCGCTCTTTTGCAGCAGTTTTCTTTTTTACGTTTTATGATTTTTTTTTCATACTCTTTTTTCATATTTTTTATCTCTGCGATCTTTTACTTGCTTTTTTCCTTTTTAGGGAGATTTTTCATGTTATTTATACCTTTTGAATATTTTTCGAATTTTTTTCTGACTTTAAGTAGTACATTTCTTCCGTGTTCCATGTGTAAGCGTTATCTTCTTCTTACCGAGAGAAATGCATTATTGGCCTGACAATCTTTTCCGAGTCTCACGCTCGTACGTCACGTGGTCTTGTCGCGAAGGTGCGCACAAGATCGCGACTCAGCATGCACTTTTTCCGTCTTTTTCCACTCTCTCTCTCTTTCTCTCTTTTCTCTTCCCGCACGTACAAATTCTGCAATCCCGTGGAATATCATGCTATCGCAAATTTTTCACAATTTATATTCCCCCGGTACATTTTCCCTTTCCAGCTCTCTTCTGAATAACGAAGACAATTTTTTACGCGACAATTCTCGCGCGGAGATGATGAGGACGAAATTTATGACGCGTTTCCTCACATGCACTATTCTAATTATTTTTTTACTACCAGTTTTTTTTATTTCCTTTATTTTTAACCATTAGCTATAACAGCGAAGGACTTTGGTCCATAGAGCGCCAATAATTGTTTTTTTTTCTGTTCAATCATTGATTTTTCGATTCCGATAATCACGGATTCAAAGAAAGTAAAAAGGGTTCAAGGCTAATCGAATTATTAGTATCTAGATTGGAATGGAAAAAAGATGGAAAGAATGAAAGAAGAAAAAGCGCATATCGAGCTCTCTTTTCCCATGTAAATTTATTAGAAGACGAGCGAGAATATTGCGTTGAGATATTCCGTGTAAATTGGATTACCGACTCATCAATTCCTCCCCTTTATATATAATGTATATCTGTATATATGTATTTTGATTCTTCCTCGGTCTTCGTTTCTCGCTCTACCTCTCTCTCTCTCGTTCTCCCGTCCTGCTTCGAAGTGACAGAGAGGTTATCTCAAGAATTAATGCAAGAGAAGCTGCAAGAAGACGGTTAACAGCCCAAGTTGGAACGAGAGATAATCATTTTCTTGAGAAATTCTTCGCGGCTTCCGTGAGAAAGATGAAACTGTTTTGGACGAGATGTATAGAATGAAAATAAAAAGGGGAAAAGAAAGATCTTCATCGAACATCGACATCTATTTCCATAAAGTAATATCCGCTGCAATCTCTGCATTTTTCACCAAAACGAATAAATGTGAGCTCGAGCACTTAGTTGTGAACGTTCAAAAGAGAGAATAATAAATACCCGTCGAATCAAAGCTTTTGGTAAGAGAATTAAATCCTTCTTTTGACATTATCCAGTATAGAAAAAAATTCAGCCATCTGGAAAAAATACTCATCAAAAAGATGAAAACGTTGATCAAAATTTTAAGTTCTTAACGACTGATCGGGTGGTGAAAAAACAACGAGACGAACGTGAAATACGAGACTTCCGAGAGACCAAATTTATTTCAGCGCGGTCTTTATGCATATAACGCGCGTCGAGGCAGTGAAATATTTTTTTTTTTCGAAATTCTGACAGATCTTCGTATTTCTGGAATGAAAATAAGCAAAACCTATACAAATGGAAATCTACGGTGAGCTATCTGAAATCGATAATAAAATCCGACGATTTCGAACTGCGTTCATTTCCCTTTTTTTAAATCTTTTTCGCATTTTCAACGCGAGCAGTATTTCGCTAATCTCTTCTTCGTACGAATTTGTGCCGTTTCGCTTTTTTTCTGCTGATCCGGATACACCGAGTGTCCGATAACATGAAGTCAGAAGTGAGAAAATCTGATGTCATTTGAAATTTTGAGACAAAAAGTCTCGAGACATCTTTTCATAAGACGCACCGATGGTGAATTATCAAGTATTAAGCGAGCACCAATGAGGAGCGCGCAAATCGACCGATATGACATGTGACATCCGCGTAAAATTCATCATTTCAACTCGAACCGATTTGAAGTCTTCAGGATCTTATCGCTCTGAAGAACAATCAGAATACTCTTCGTACATTATCTCAAAATATTATCAAGAGTTTTTATCATGAATTTTTGAAATCAACTTCCCGGACACTGGGTAGATAGGAGATCCGGCAATAGGAACTTCTCTCGCAGTCGTCAAAAGATAAAAAGAAAGCGAGACGGAGATATAGAGAGGGCGAGGAAATACCACCGCGGAAAAAGGCAGCAAAGTCCTTGTTCGTCAAACGAGAAATAGTAAACCGCTTGGATTGACAAAAAAGGCAGCGGTATTAAAGCCGAATTGAAAGTCTTCCGATGTCCGCCCGCACGTGTACCGGGCGAAAGAGGGTTCAGAGCCGACGATTCGCCAGGGTTAAACGCACAGAGAAGCGATCACCAGCAAAACACGATACCGAAAAAAATCCTACCGCCCATTCTCGCATTCTGCATTTTTACTATTACGTTTTTTTATTCTGAGGTCGTTTATTTTGGCTTCTTTCTCTGCAGAGACACAAGGCGGCTTCGGCTCTTTTTTTCACTACATGTACACATCAGGGAAAATCCTATATTTTTTCCACGCCCAAAAGTCTGTTGCCCGCTCCGTCTCTTTCGTCATTTCGTCTCTCGTTCTTCGTCCCGCTTATATCGAGCAATCTATTTCCTATCGGGCGTCAGCCCTCATCCGGGAAATTGGATAGGAATGTTTTATGCACGCGAATACTGCGGCAGGATTAGCCGACCGTTCTTTCCCTTTTCTGCCTTTGCCTTCTTTTTGTTCTCTTCACCGACATTATTATCAGGTAAAGAAAGGGAGAGAAAAATCCGCGTAAATCGAAAGAGAGAAAAAAACAAGAAATTCCATGCATATAAAGAATCATGCCAATAACTTTTCTCCCTCCGAAGAAAAAACAACGTAAGGATCTTATAGTTGTCATTTACATCGCTCGACAGTTGAAAGATTTCATTTTATTATCTGAAAATTCGAGACTCTTGGATGAGTAAAGATTTTAGGGTATAGATATAGAGGTGTATGAAAAGTGAATGAGAACTTGAGACGTTGCGACTGAAAGGAAAGAGATGTTAATTTAGGCACGAAACTCCATTGCGAATAATATACATTCACAAATATAGTTTCCGACTGGTAAATCGTACAAATACATGTATACCGAACGCACTGTGGAAAAGCAAAAGCTTTGAATTAAATAACTTTTCGGCATGAAAACTAGAGATGATGAGTTTTCATTCCTCGAGGCTGTATGTATACGCGTCTCCGTTCTTTTTCCCAAGATAACTGAAAGTGATTATAAACGAAAGCTTAAAGGACGCATTTTGCAAGAAGAGCCCTTGCGAAAAGTAAGATTTTAACGATACAAGTAAATATAAGTCATTCTACGCCTAATCGAAAAACTTTGAATTCAAATCCTTCCGAAATGAGTTATTTTTTAATATATGGTTAAAAAGCTCCTCGGTGTACACAAAATCACAATTATCCAACAATCAATCAGTTGAAGTGTCCTTTTATTACTATATTATTTATACTTAATAAAAAATGAACTCGTGTCACTTTCATGCACGATTCAAAAGTTCATACAAATTACATCAGCAAAAGTTTAAATGTTGAAAATAACAATTTTTTTTTATATTACTGATGTTAATTTTTAAAAAGTAATAAGAAAAGAGAATTTTTAAAAATTACACTTTTATATATTTTCGAAAAAATAAGGTAGAGAATGGTTTGAGCAAAAATGTTTCAGGTAGAGGAGAAAAAGATACACTCGTGTGGACCAAGATTTCACCGGTAGAAATTTCACTCTTTTCCTAAGAGAAAGTGGAAAGAAGGAAAAAAGGTTAGCCCTTGGAACGTTATTTGGGATGCTACGTGTGCCCGGTCTTCCATCCCACTTTATTTCCATTCCTTTTTTCCTCTATTTCCTCGGAGCTACATCCTTCTCGAGTCTTGTGCAAACTATATCTCGGTGTGACCACAATATAGCAATATCTATTTGAAAATAGATATATATGGTGTCTCAGACTTTAATATAAAAAAAAATAAAGCTTGATTTTGACTAAATTTTCAGATGAAAAATTTCAAGAAATTCTTGTACCCAAAAGTTTGTAGCAATGAATTTACGTTTCGTCAAAAATAAATCATGAAGAGAAGCGCAATTCACACGATTTCACGCTCACCTTCGCTAATTGGCTGAACTTTTTTATTTATATGTGAATCTTTGGGATTTGTTGAAATTAAAAAAAATTCTGAATAATTTTCATATCTAAATGTTCTCAATGATCCTCGCTTCTTAGTCGTTGATTTCCACTTCTGAGACACCGCGTATAACTCTTTTTCACTCTGCCCTTCGTTTGCACCGGGATTCTTTCTTTTTCCGCCGAAGGACTCGATCCCTTCGAATCCGCAAAGTGCTAGGGCACCCTCGGCGCATCTTTCTCATTCGAGTTTTCCCTTCCCAGCCTCGCTTTTTCTTGATCTACACCGTCGGTAGAGCGTCCGAGAAAAAAAGCGCCGCGGAAAAAAAATTAAGAAGCTTCTCACGCACCCGCACCCATTACCGCAAGGTAAACATACGAGCCGGGCGCATGAGCTGAATATCCTTCTTCTGTTTTTATTCACCTCTCTCCCTTCCTGCTATTTCTCGCTTTTTCTACCACTCTTAGCGAATCTTGAACTTTTCGCGACGATCGAATGGCTCGATTCTCTTTGTACATATTTAAAGACTATTTCGAAAAAGGGCGATACATTTTATCATTTATTTATGATTTTTTTTCAATTACTTTGAAAATTCATTTATTCATTTTTATCATTAAAATTCTAGACATGTATTTTTGGTTGTAAAGTGAAATAAAACTTGGAGAATTTTACAAATTTTGTCTATTTTTCGCAGGAAACAAACTTCTGATGAAATTCGGATCGAAGAAAGTGCCTTTTAAATTTGTTGACAGTTTCATAATTTTCGCCAACTCACGAGAAAGTGATCTTCGCGTTAACACGATTTCTAGCAGTCAAAATAGTGCAGCTGGCAAGTACCGGACGAGGATCCGGTACGAAAACTCGAGGAAGTTAAATACCGTGCGGCAAAGTTCCTTCTCCGTGCTTCTTAATCATTGACACCGGGCTCGCGCCCACTTGAAATGTGTAAATGAATGATTAGCCCGCCGCGAGGGAAGAGAATGCATAATTCAATCGTCCATTAGCTCCTTCTTGTTGCAAATTTGTACACGCACGCTTGCAAAGTCTTCACATAAATATATATCTATACACACATATACATACAAATATACATAGGAATCTGGAGGTGGTTGTTCCACCTTTTCTACTGTCATTTACACTCGCTCGAGAGTTAACCACCGAGTGAGACCTTTCAACCGGCTAGGTCTCGAGAGACTCTTGTCCTTTCCGCATTTCTCTCATTATATTGTATTTTTTAATCTACTCGAAAATATATATACACAAGAAAAATAAAAAAATAAGGTAAATTGCGACATTCTTAAGCATTTCAGACATTATAAAGAGAGGAGAAAGAAGAAAAAATAAAACTAAAATAAAAAATGAGGATAAGAAAAGGAAGATAAAAAGAGAGAGAGAGAGAGGGGAGTTTCGCGTTTGTTTAACTGGTAATGGAAGAGGGCAGCAACCAATATTGTGATTGCTTCGGGGCTGCGAGAGAGCGGATAGGACACGCGTTTTATTTGTGTGCCAGGGTCCGGCACGGACTGAGACATAATACACACATTACACACGTGGAAATATCTCCGTGGAGATAGAGAGAAGAGTCCATAGAGGAAATTCGCCCGTTCTTCCCCTCCCGAAGGTTCGCCGCTCCGTTTGCGCGGTCGCCTTCCAGCATACACGACGAGACTGAATTCTCGTCTCCGGAGAACGGGAGTTACGCCCTTTCACAATTGAGGTTATCCTCTTGCTGTTTTTCCCCGTATATCGGCAGAGCATCGGTTGACAGATTGGAACAACCCGAGACTTTTATGGCAGCTGTTCCCCGCTTACCCATAAATCTTTTATCTCGCTTGTTTATCCCGCCAAGAGTGGGTATTTCTCATTTGCGTTAAAATCGCTCCAGCCGCCCGGAACAAAACGACGGAGGAGCAAAAAAAAAGGTGAAGCGGAATAGTTGTGCCCTACTCTCGCACTCTTTGCCCTCCACGACGATCAATTTCATCCTGTAACGAACAAAATCACCATTCTCTTATCCAGGAATTGTTCCATTACTTCGGCATGAGCGATAATTACATTTATGGAATCAATCAATTCCTTCGCAAAAAAAATATGTTTTGTTTTTGAAAAATTCTATACATTGTATTCAGGGTAACAATTGTTTTCATTATTATTTTATATAGAGATGAATGTTTGGAGCAGGATGTATTATTATAATTATACATGATTAATCAATAAACAAAAAAAATTAATCAAATGAATTTTCTCACTGCTTCTGCGATACTAATTTATCGAAACACTCGATCGTTTTCTCTTTTTTAGCGTCGTTGAGAAGCATCGCACCGGCTTAATTGCTTTGTCCGCGCAATTACGAAATTGCTTACAATTTACAATCAAGCGATACAGGGAGTTTGCTTCCTATCCGGCTCTACTGATCAATTTTATTAATGATCGCTCGCGGACGGTTTGTCTTTTTCGTCGGACAAACCGGAAACCTGGACGCATAAATCAATAGCCCGCGCATGGGCCTTCAATTTTCTCGCTTTTCCCTCTTGCTGCCGATAAATACATATTGATAAAACGTTTAGCGTTTTCACTCTTAATTAGTACAGAACTTTTTTAGCTATTTCACCATCCCTGCTAGAAATTTGCGCTCCCGAGCCGAGCATGTACAAATATCATCTCTCCCCTGTTTATCTACACCTCTACCGATAGTGCGCGATCCGCATGTAATAAAACTTTTCAGTCAAACACTTTTTTCGTGAAAAGTAAATAAAATCAAATCTCTGTGACGTCGAAAAAAGCCGAATCGAACGAAATTGAAAATACATCATTTTTAATTTTAAAATGTCAATCATTTTTAATACATGCGCGTGCATAAAAAAATGTACTCTTCAAAAAATAAATTTTATAGATTTGAGACCTCTAATTATTTATTTATTATAATTTTTTATCATCGAATGAAATTTCAGAGAAGATTCGCTTTAATTTGTTATTATACGAAATGAGTTTTTCGTTGACTAAAAGCCCAGAAAATTAAATTATATTCTAGATTCGGAGTATATTATTAAAATTCACTGATCCATGAATTTAATTAGCGGTTGAGTCAATTAAGCGAATAAAAATATACCCGACATATGGATTATCCTGACGAACACAAATAAATGCATTTATTGAACCATGATTTCTCATCAGGTTAATCAAAATGTTTATGGGGCCACCTATATCATCTATCCTCAAATTGATAATTTCCGTGAATTCAAGCATTATGCATAAATCGAATACGAAAGTGAAAAAAAGATTATTTCATAATATCTCAAAAAAAATATCGAACTCGTATTTTAGAATATAGGGAAACTATATTTATATGATTTTTACATTATAAAATTTTTTAGAGACTCAGAGAGGAATGACTTCAAAAGTAAAAAAAAATGTCGAAACTTGCTGTCGTGTCACTTTACTCGTTTGACTTTAAATTCGGAAGTCTCTAAAAAAAGTAAAATGACGAACACCTGATGATATTCAAGTACATCGCGAAACAACCATTTTACACACATAATTGGAACGGATAACGGAATGATAGATCCGAGGTAAAAATGTTGTCCCTTTTTTTCGATGCAAAACTCTCTCTGGTTCAGGTAACGCAATTGGGACAAATAATCACCGATGGAGAACGGACATGGCGAGTTTTCTAGGGAGAAAGAGGCGCGAGAGCTCGATGGTAGAAAATGTTACAAACCGGTCATTGATCGTCTCCGGCAAAGCGCGCCACTGTGCGGATTAATTCCGTTTTGTATAGAAAAAAAGTGAGTCGGAATGGGAGCCGAACTCATTTTCGTACAGTCCCTGGTTTTGGATATGCCTCCACAGTGTCACAGTAATAGGGCAAATAAAATTCTCAACATTCTGTCGCGTTTCTGTTTTTACTTGAAAAAAAGCCAACTGGGTCGTTTTTGCGCGTCCACGTCGCTCGTGAAAATGAACGCGCTATTCACCATCGGTGAGTACTGAAGGAAACTTCGACCCGAATCTAAATAGAGCCTTGATGAATTCATGAACGAATTTTCTCAGCCGCGTGACATTTGATTTTTTAAATATTTCGGCGTGAGCCATTTTCACGGATTAAAAAAATTCTCTGATGATGTTTTTATACACTGCCATTAAGTATTCCGCGAATTAAGAAAAACGATATCCCCGATGTCCGATCGTCCGAAAACCTTTTATTTCAATCTCTTATTTTTATATTTGATTAAAAAAAACGAGAGAATTTTATGGCCAACTGAGAGAATTAACATAAAGCGATTCCAGAGCGAACCAGGAGAGAGGATTTGATTTTGCAGATGAATGAATCGATATTAGCTGAATACGCGATTATGCGCTGTTCCAAAAGTTGGCCGAAGGGCAGGAGGGACAAGCTTCGTCGCTCGAATATCATTATTTCCGCCCGTACAGAACAGCAGAACTCAATCGGACAAACAATTCGAATAGTTACAAACACACGGTACAGGACATCCCAAAAGTAAATGCCAAATCGCGAAGCAATATATTATTTAAGCTCTCTCCGTTTCAAAAAAATTCTGGAAATATATCGAGGAACGAAATTTAAACCGTTTTTGAAATTTATCGCAGTCCCGTGATCCGCTTTCGATCGGTTCGTAATGCTCGATAATAACTCGCCACTTTTTTCATTTTTTTTTTTAATTTTCAGTAGAATCCAATCCGATATTTCGATATCGAATTCTGATGCATCCTGTATACGTCGTACCAAAAACAAGAAAAAAAGAGAGAGAGAGAAAGATCGCGGGAAAGTCATACATATATAGGGGACAAAAACGCGATATGGGCTCGGAACGTGGAATTCCTAAACGCGCGGACCAATAAAAAACTTTTCCAATTGACTTCTCACCGAACTTCATTCACTCGGAGGCCGCAGTAAGAAAAGTATAGAAATCGATATTATATATAATACGAAATTTCTATCTCTCTCTCTCCGTCTTTTTACGTCGTTCGGTTGGTTTCGCCTCGCGCGGATTTCAATTTAGCACTTTACGTTTTTGGGCTGATTCGCATCTTCGGCAAATGGCTACGTTTGATCTTACGAGTCTCCCACACGTGAAATACTCCCCCTCTGCTTTTTCTTCGGTGCACAATGATTCTTTTCTTTCTTGTAACAACACACGAACACAGAGTCATGCTCTCTATTCGCAGCGCAATTTCGCCTTCGCGCAAAAGAGACCTCGATGGAAAAGACCTTGGCGCCTCAGTTTTTTCCCCTATTTTTTCCGAACAGTACGCTTTTCGCGGCTAAAAGGAACTGAAAAAGAATCGAAGGCTAAAAATCCTTTCAGGGTGTATGACATTTTATACGAGCTCTTTCCTTTCTAGTAAAAAGTAACGTCTCGAGCATGCCAAAAACGTCTTTTTTCATCAATATCCGGATATATTTCCATTTTTCTGAATCTCTTTGAAATTTTCACATTCTATTAGTAAAACTTTCAATATGGCAAAATCAATAAGTCAGTTTACTCGTAACACACAAATTCATCGATTTGTTATTTTAAAAAATTTTATTTCCGTCGGAATATTGTACGGTTCTTCGTTTAAGGATGAAAGAATTGTTGAGCTTAAGTTATTTGCGGGAGATGAAGAGAATAGTCGTTCCCACTTTATTGAATGTCGAATGACCCATATAATTGCTTATTCGCATTTGCCGAAGTGCAGCGGTAACCGGGAATGCAGCGGCAGGGGTAGAGAACGGGAAATCGACCTCGGTTGAATTATGGAAATTTCCTTCGCGTCTCACTTCTCAGACGAATCTGCGGAGCTCGAGAGCCTCATTTCTATAACCGAGTATTACCACGGTTATATATCCATGACGAATGTTTAAGCGCACGATCGGGGAAATTGAAATCCGCGCGTGGCCTGTCGGGCATACTGTTATATTTCCGTTTCGAACGCGATATATATAGCAATAAGTAATTCCGATCCCCTTTCTCACCCTGCCACGACTTACGACTTGAAAACGCTCTCGCATTTTTCCATGATATCCGACACGGTCTCACTTCCGGTTACGGGGCAAAGAAGTGAACGGGAACTTGGTATTTTTGAAAAATGATCCAATATTGAATTCTTGGCTCAGTTATGCGGTATAAATTGTTATCTTAAAAAAAACTTTTTTAAAAAAGTAAAAAAGTACGCCAAGTAATGAATTAGTTGTTACAAAAATTATATGAAATCATTTTGTAACCAAGTAAA